>JBAMJV010003787.1:0-145671 GCA_037951105.1 Echinarachnius parma | reverse complement strand
GCCAGTTTGCAGTGCATTTACTGTCTCTGTGATATTCCTTGTAGAAAATTTTCATTTCATACTGTTTGAACATATGTTTTTTAGACAATTGATTAATGTTACATTGCAAATGTTGGATGTGATTTTCCAGTTTAATTACTTGTTATAAAACACGCGTCTTTCAAAAACGTCAAACGGCAACATATCAAGAAATCATTTCGTGATATGTTGCCAATAGACAATGCGCAAACCTGTAGCAAAGATTACCCCGTGTGTAATAATATATTCACGTTTTTACTGCGCAATTTATTTCAAAATATTTTTGATCACGTCAGTTAAAATAATACTGTCCGATCTGATCATTTTCAGCAAAAAGACATCTAAATTGACTTACAAAACACGCATTGTAAAAATGATAAATTGGCAACATATCAAGAATTCATGCGGAACTAATGAATTTGTGATATGTTGCCAAATTGTGCATTTACAATGCGTATTTTGTAAGTCTTTTTAGGAGTTATTTTGCTTTAAAAATATCAAATCTGACGTTACTATTTCAACTAAAATACAAGTATATTTTACAATTGATCATTCAGAAAAACACGTGGACATATTTATTGCACAAGGGACAATCTTTACAACAGGTTTACGCAACGTTTATTGGCAACATATCACGAAATGATAAAAACGCACGTGGCCGATATTTGGGCTCAGACTGCAGCAGTTATGTTTACTTAGGCTCTAGGGCGGTGTGTACACAGCTCTATGGTGTGTGTTCACAAAGCACGCCCTGAATCTGGACTAGAGACTGCGGCAGTTTTGTGAATAGGCTCTAGCGCGAGTCGTATAGGGCGGTGTGTACATAGTGTGTGTTCACAAAGCACTTCCTGAATCTGGACTAGACACCGCACCGCTCAGGAGGAAATCGTGCAATACTTTTGCGTTCGAAATCAGAATGTAATCCTGCTCAAATCTTGCGTTCGAAATCAGAATGTAATCCTGCTCAAATCTTGCGTTCGAAATCAGAATGAATACCTGCACAACTCTTGCGTTCGAATTCAACTGTGAATTTATCCACTACTTTTGAGCTCGATATCCAAATGAATTCTTGATATCAAGAATTGATTTCTTGATATCAAGAAATCGAATTCTTGATATCAAAAAATTAATTCTTGATATCAAGAAATGAATTCTTGATATCAAGAAATCGAATTCTTGATATCAAGAATTCGAATTCTTGATATCAAGAAATGAATTCTTGATATCAAGAAATCGAATTCTTGATATCACGAAATGAATTCTTGATATCAAGAAATCGAATTCTTGATATCAAGAATTGAATTCTTGATATCAAGATTTACCATTGGTTAACAACAGAAAATTATTTCTTGATATCAAGAATTCGAATTCTTGATATCAAGAATTCGAATTCTTGATATCAAGAAATGAATTCTTGATATCAAGAATTGAATTCTTGATATCAAGAAATGAATTCTTGATATCAAGAATTGATTTCTTGATATCAAGAAATAAATTCTTGATATCAAGAAATGATTTTCTGTTGTAAAGCAATGGTAATTCTTGATATCAATAATTGAATTTTTGATATCAAGAAATGAACTCTTGATATCAAGAAGTCGAATTCTTGATATCAAGAATTGAATTCTTGATATCAAGAAATAGGAATAAATGTTAAAACGGCTTGCCATACGCTCGAGTAGCAGTCAAAAAATGAGAGTAACGGTTTAAGGAAGTCGCGTAGCGCTCGTGTAGCGGTCGATTTGTTAATAAAAACAGATCGAACCATGATCGAGTTGATCGGGAACCAATCGTGTCGTAGTCGAGTATAGATCGAGATGATCGGTGGAAAAAATCCATCCAGACCAAACTAGATCTCTATACGATCGTTTCCCGACCAGCTAGACCTCCACTCGATCAATACACGATCGCTGTTCGATCGCTTGCCTTCTCGACCCCTACACGAAGATTTTTGACTGTCAAAAATATTCGTGTAGGGAGCGGGACCATGCCGATCAAGGTAGATCGACCCCGATCGCCCTTGCCGAGCAAGCCCGAACAGGCAAAAATATGCCAAAATAGCCTGATCGAGCTTGATCGAGTTGATCTGATCGGCAGTGGGAACCCACCTTAATGCAGATATAGACTTCCTATGCATTATACAGCACCGCACTTTATTATTTATGTTTCGACAGACAAAGGGGTTAATTGGATAACTCGATAATGTATAACAAACATTATGCCTCTCTCTCTCAAGGTGTGGTGTGAAGTTTCTTCTTTTTCTTCTTCTTCTCTTCTTCTTCTTCTTCTTCTTCTTCTTCTTCTTCTTCTTCTTCTTCTTCTTCTTCTTCTTCTTCTTCTTCTTCTTCTTCTTCTTCTTCTTCTTCTTCTTCTGCTTCTTCTTCTTCTTCTTCTTCTTCTTCTTCTTCTTCTTCTTCTTCTTCTTCTTCTTCTTCTTCTTCTTCTTCTTCTTCTTCTTCTTCTTCTTCTTCTTCTTCTTCTTCTCTCTCCTCCTCCTCCTCCTCCTCCTCCTCCTCCTCCTCCTCCTCCTCCTCCTCCTTCCCCTTTCAGGTCTTCCACTTCTTCCTTTGTTTCTCATTTCCATTGTCTTTGCAAAGCTACCGCTTCATCGTTCGTTGTTTTCTTTCTTTCCATTTGTATCAGCTTTTGGCGGGGATCCACAGAGAGTGACGATCGCCGGGGAGAGCGCCGGGGGCAGCAGTGTAGGCCAACACATGCTTTCACCACTTTCTAGTGGTCTGTTCCATCAAGCCATTTTGCAGGTAATCTAAATATGAAGGAGGGATTCGTTTAAGATATTAAGTGGGGATTTGTATTTTGTATTAAGTAGGGATTTGGTATAAAATGTACTAAGTATGGATTTATTTTACATTATCATGTAAGCTTTTTGCAGAGACACTCAGCGAGTGACGTTAGTCGATCGGGCGAACTGCAATATAGTATAGGGCACTGAATGCTGTCACCAGGTACCCGACAGGGATCCAGGTATAGTAATCCATTAACTTCAGAAGATTTTCCAAAAGTGATATTTAAAATTTCAATGAAGTGTGATAGTTTCATAGAAAAGGATTTTCTTAGTGAACTTTAAAGACAATTGATGTCAGATTGTATCACCTACTGCCAATTTAGTTTGGGTACAATCAAAAGGCGTTTCTGTAACGCTTTTCATTCAATCATGAATATCTCTTTAATTAGGGAGACAACGATGACAACGATGACAGCAAATACTAGACAACACAGGTAAAATCTCTTGCGTGGGCTCTTGCGCAAGTAAACTAATGAAAATGCTTGCATGAATATAAAACAAAGTTCGTTCTGTAGCGCGTGCATTCACCAGTATCCAGGGTCGGGGATCCGTTTCATTAAAGGGATCTAGTAACTTTGTTGACATGTGGAGAAAAAAGGTGATGAACGGTTGATACAATGTGTATCGTTGTTATCTGATATGTCCACTGGGTGTTGTGTGAACATTTCAAGTTAAATGGACGTTATATGGCCGAGTAAGGAGCAAATATGCAACGTGATATTCACTAACTCATTGCACTGACTTTGTACACGGTTACGACTATCCAGTGGATGTTCTCTTCAATCGGAAATATCTTCTTAACGGAAGGGAAATTTGAAAAACCCAAACCTGTCCCATGCTTCTATCGTTAATACAAATACAACAAGGTATGATGGAAATCGCTAGAATTCCAATTGGATTTTGAGGATTTGGACAGTGTTACTTATATAGATCCCTTTAAATTATCACCCAGCTGGTGTTATCACGTTCGCATCGTTTTTGTGTGAAATAATGATTCAATACGGATGTAACGTGAGAGGGATTCAGATAAAATATATTGAAGATGCAGACATAAAACATGCAAAACCGGTAATCCGTAATGCAATGTATTGTAGTAGGGATTTAGGTAAAGCACGAAGCATGAATTTAATGGATATTGCATTAGAGATCTCCATAGATAATACATGCATAATGTAGTAGGCATTTAGTTAAAAACCTGTAATCATTCAAACAGTGATTCACATGCATAATTTAGTAGATATTTAGTTTTTAAAAAAATCGTAATCATGGATATATTATAGGGACTCGAAATTCAGTCTAGATTATCCGCGTTGAAAACGTTTGGCGGGGATCCCCGAGCAGGGACGTTGACAGCTAGCTAGCTAGAGCAGTGGCGTAGCTAAGGCATGTAAAGCCCTCCGCACACAGAGCCGACTCAATCCGATCCGACTCGTTTTCAGTCAGGCTTAGAGTCAGTTTCGCTTAGTCGGAGCCGATTCAACATGATGAATCGGCCTCGAATGATCTCCGACTGGATCTTGACCGGCAAAACAGGAGTCATGAGGCAATATATACTGAGCTGATCCGAATGAAAACCAGTCGGATCGGGTCGAGTCGGCTCTGTGTGCGGAGGGCTTATTAAAGGGGAGCGGGGATCCGAGTGATGGGCACCGGGGCAATTCTCCCGGTATAACTTGTCGATTGGCGTACATCATTTTGATATGCAAGAGGGAGGCCTTATAAAAAAAAACATCACTCAAATGATCGCAAAACTACTGATAAAATGATACAAAAGTCTTCTTGAACATGTCATATACCTTAAAGGCCATATCTCACCATCTTCGTCGAAGGGGTATAGACAGTTTGAAGAGAGGTGACATTGAGAGACAGGTTCCATAACACTGTTTTTGTCTGCAGGGTGGCCATTTGGCATTTTGATGGCCACTCTAGGCAGGTTGGCTACTTAAGACAGGCGACGACTAAGACAGGTGTGACTGTAATTACCTATTTATTTTCCTATATATTTATTTCAACTTATCGATAGAGCGGCAATGCATCACCGCGGCGCCTCGGCCACTTCTGTGGGCTGTCCGACCACTGGCAGCAGGGCAATGGTACACGGCCTGGAATATGCATGTACAGAAGGAAAATCTCGTTAAGAATTCATTACTCGATTAATCGTAGAATTGTTTATACTTGACATTTATCAAATTGTTATTTTGTTTGACATTGTTATTACATCGATAGAGCGGCAATGCCCTCTGTCCGTGGTCCACGACGTCCATGGATGAGGCAGCTGTTCATCACCGCGCCTTGGCCACTTCCGTGGACTGTCCAACCCATGACAGTCGGGCAATGGTGGACTGCATGAGAAGCGTAGACGAGGGAATTATCGTGAGACGTTCGTCACTTGTAAGTGCAAGATATCTGATTTCCAAAGCTTATAACTCTATACTGCTTTACGGGGAAGCGGAATACCCCACTGTCATTGACCCGAGTGCATTGAGTTCTCACCCTAACCCTAATAATAATGAATCCCCGCAACTTGGGCACTAATATATATGGCACTAACCTTTACAAAGATAAAACAAAAATAATGTACTACTAAAAATGAGTGGATTAGACAAATTATGTCAACAATTCAGGATAGATATTTATATGGAAACATCTTCATTATGTTTGCAGTACTTAGAAGGCACGTTGTCCGCGGCCGTGGTGGACGGTCACTTCATGCCGGCCAGTCCCAAGGAGCTGGTCAAACGGCGGATGTTCCAGGCCATGCCGACTCTCATGGGCACGAACAAAGACGAGATGGAGAGCATAGCGCTGATGCTCGACTTTCCAAACTCGATCGGCGAACGCCCGACCATGAACATCTCTACCTTCCGGTCCCTGATGCCCAAAATGGCGCAAGCCGTCGAGACGACCCTAGAAGCGTCCGCGGTCGAGCAGCAGTACGTCGACTGGAGCGTAGCTGATAACCCAGAGGGTGATCAGCTTGACGGCTTCGTTAGGCTGCTGACGGATGAGTTCTTCACGTGCCCAACGGAGGACTTCGCGCGTGCGCTCGAAGCGACGGGTGCGGACGTCTTCCGCTACGAGATGACCCATGACCCCTCCTGGTCGATATACGGCGGGATGCTTGCGCCGTGGCTTGGTGCGGCACACGCGGAGGACATCCAATTCGTGTTCGCCTGGGCACTGAACCCGACACTCGATCGCATCGTCGGCCAATCGAACGAAGAGAAGGCTATGTCCGTTGAGTTCATGCGCTACTGGACAAACTTTGTAATTTCAGGGTAAGAAACTATGAATACCTTGATAACCCTGGGCGTATATCGCGTATCCCCAATACTGCTCCATACAACTCAAATTCTGATAACTACCATCTGGACAAGAATACGATAACCATAAAAAAAATATCTAAAGTCCAACGCACACAGAGCATACTTGACCCGATTTGACTTGTTTTTAATCACGCTAGACTCGGGCCCGATCAATCGGAGCCGTTTCAACAGGTTGAATTCCGACTGGCCCCGACTGGCAAATCGTAGCGCGAGGCAACGCACACTGACATGACTAACCTGATCCGTCTGACAACCAGTGAGCTCGGGTGGAGTCGGCTCTGGCTGTGTTTGGCCTAACCCCGACGTAAATCACTAAGTAATATAGCCAGCTGGTGACCTGCTTTACCTATTGAATTATGGTATTGGATTACCATGAAGTTATATTCTGACAACTGTGAGAGTGAATGGGAGTAGGTGGGAGTAATCGTCCCAGTGGTATTTCTAGCGATACCCGAACGTAGTTATTCAGGGTTTTAAATATCCTACATTGCAGCCATCATCAATGTTGTATTGTTATTCGTATTACTCTTACACCTGACTTTATGCGAAGTTCCCCCAAAACAACCATTATCTCTAGGCGTTTACTTTTCACTCAGTAAATGTCTGTTTAACCGAGCGATAATTCAACTCTTTTACTACAACATTACAGAAACCCGAACGAGCCTATGGACAGTCCAACATTACCACCGTGGCCAAAGTACACCATCCCTGAACAGGAGTACAAGATGCTGTCTCTGAACATGACCAATGGGCGTGCGTTGAGGGCGGCAGACTGTCACTTCTGGCTGCACACGATGCCAAGCTTGCACTTACACACAGGTACAGAATTTCTTGTTCATCGAAAATGTATTAGGCTTATAATTAAAACGTTCGAGCAATAATGTATAATCTTAATAATCAATTCGTCTGCACACGATGCCAAGCTTGCACTTACACACGGGTGCAGGATTTGTGTGTGTCTTTCTTGTTCATCGAAACTGTATTAGGCTGATAATTGAAACGTCCAAGCAATTGTGTAATCGTAATAATCAATCTGAGTATAGGCACAGTATGAGGAATTAAACGATAATAAACATTTTCACCACGCACAAAAAGTTCGGAAACCGATTATGAAATTGCATTTATCACAATCAGGCATACTTAGGCGAACAAAATAAGCCAATGTTCCGAGGGTTGTTACACGGAGACTGCGTCTGGTTCCACAACCACCATACGTATATGGGGTAGATAGTATACCGTAGAACACCATCGTCAAGCACCCCCAAGCACCTATACGCATCTTGCTTTTAAAGACGTTTCCATGAGATTCACCTCCATTATTATCCTCATGAATATTCCTCACCATTATTTGCATTCTTGATTAAAGTTTCCCGTTTGGACAGAGAGCGGGCGCTCTTTAAAAGCAAGATGCATATTGGTGCTTGGGGGTG
This sequence comes from Echinarachnius parma, assembly GCA_037951105.1. Classification (NCBI taxonomy): domain Eukaryota; kingdom Metazoa; phylum Echinodermata; class Echinoidea; order Clypeasteroida; family Echinarachniidae; genus Echinarachnius; species Echinarachnius parma. The sequence continues at coordinate 138,091 of JBAMJV010003787.1, read as the reverse complement.
CTTGACGATGGTGTTCTACGGTATATGACGTCATAATATTAAAGGACATCCATAACGAGTTGGATTTTGCTGACAAAATCAGGCATTGCATGACAACAACGAAACGGGGATTTATCTCGCACATTTGTTTGCTTATAATGTTCCACCTCGCCCCTTAAAGGGATCTAGTAACTTTGTTGGCATGTGCAAAAAGTGATGAATGGTTGATGCAATGTATAGTGCTGTTATCTCATATGTCCACAGGGTATTGTGTGAAAATTTCAAGTCAAATGGACATTGCATGGCCAAGTAATGAGCGAAAATGCAAAGTGATATTGGGTGATATTCACTAACTCACTGCATTCACTTTGTACAGGGATGAAAAACTCGCCCGGAGTTTTTCTTATCTGAATACTTTGATCGTACATATCTTTGTAACGAAAGGGAAATTTTAAAAACCGAAACCTGTCCCATGATTTTATTGTTAATACGAATACAACAATGTATGAGGGAACCGCTAGAATTAAAATTTTATTTTGAGGATTTGGACAATGTTACTAAGTCCCTTTAATGAACTGCTCATTCATTATTGCTATATTATACTTGACAAAATATGGTATCAATGGAAAGCAATTTAAACAGGCCTTACTGATGGTACAACACAAAGTGATGATAAGACAATAATAAGTTGGCCTAATAGTAATTTCATTTCAATAAAAACTTGAATTTTGTGTCGATTGTAGATTAAAAACAAACAAATATAAAGTAAAAAGTAGGGGTTTAAATCGCATATATGTGTATTTGGTGGGAGTGCCTAGGGCGATGCGACAACGCCTAAAAGGGGTTTATCGCTCCGTCGTGACCCCTGCCTGATTTTCCCTAGACGCATCTGGAGAAGTTACCAATATGAAAGGTCGAGAGGAGAAATGCCAGGAGAAAATATTCGATAGAATGAATAGAAAAGACGATGAAATTATCGTTCTAAAAAGCAAGTACCTAAAGAAGCAATATGAAAGGGGGTATTAGTAAACGTTTGAGTTAGACTTAGATTTGGGTTTGGGAATAGGTTTGGGGGTATAGGATTAGTGTTTGGGTTATAGTTATAAGAGTTAAAGGCTTTTCTATGAGAATATAATAGCGGATCAAATTTCGCCGGTTTGAATCTCACGGACGGTGTGTTTTTTGTATTATTATTATTACAGATAATGCTATCTAAAAGTGATTTTGTTACAATTAGTTGGTTCGGAATTACGAATTCGTAAATCAGACGCGCTGTGGCATCTTGCAAGCGCCTTGCGTACGTTGCAAATTGATAAATCTAAAAACAAATACACACAAACTACGTAGCCTAGTTACGAAATGTATGCACCGCCCTCTACGTCCCTACGCATGACAATCTACAAAATACGTGAAAGAGGTAGTTCAGTTTTGGTATAGAGGGCGCTGCACGAAATAATTTTGTGTGAGATAATGAAAAACTGAGTGTAAAATTTGAAAGAGCATACAATTTTAATGACAGAATAAACTTTATTTGATCAAAATCGGTTCAGAAACGGCTGAAATATCAATAAATATATCCGATCGGAATAAATCTGAGGCCCCAGATTTATTCGATGATTTTTCTTTTTTTAATTAAAAAAATGCTTACAACTTTTCATAAATTTTTAAAAGAGGTTTTTAAATAGTTGTTAATGATTTCTCTATTCAATAATTATTTCAACAAACATCACATGCATAATTTTGTATGAAAAATTGTTGAAACCAATCTTTTTTTAGAGAGCGCCCTCTTGTGTTTTAATGGCTCATTTTGAATGATAACAGGTTTTTTCTTAGTCGTTTGTAACTTGTTATACCTTCCGAGCATGGTGGAGTTATGAAGTTTTAGTTTGTAATGTTATTGTGCAGGTTTTGGTTACTAAAGCTCAGCCTTACCAAAACTGTGAAACCCCTTTAAAAAGCCCCTTTCTGTACTCCATGCAAAGGAGTTTTCACATAAATGCATTCTTTTTTTGTTATTCTACCCCTATGAAGGGTTGACTTACATGCCCCATCCTAATCTTTACCCCTATTTAGTTGCTACTAATAAGATCCTATTTCTTCAACCTCAATTATCAATTTGACCATCTTTCTCTGCGATGGTGTTGTTTCACAGTTCACAGTTGCGTGCTACATTTGTAATGATTTCAACGATTATACCATAAGACTAGTTGCCAGGACACCTGTGATAATGTAGAAAAATAAACAACTACCATGGTAACAACAGTGATACCCTACTTATTCAAAGTTCAGAGGGTTTATCCGATCTACATAGGCTGGCTTTAACACTAAAATGTCACCTACATATTTATAATCCGTAAAACAGCCTAACTAGATTGTATTTTATCTCAAAATAAATCAAAGTCAGTTGGCATTATTATACTGTTGATGTTGTTTTTTAATTCACATTCTAGCTTGAATGAATGATATCCATGACGACAGTATGATATGTATATCGGGTGGTTATATAATCTACAAGATATATCATATGGATTTGAATCCAGGCTAGCTTTGACACTATATAATACCTGTATATGTCATGCACAACTCATTAGCAACCCCCGCGGTACATTTTATTTAATTTCATAATGATCAAGATGCACAACTATTTTATTTGTATGTGTTTTATTTTTGAGCTGATAATTTAGATCCAATAAATGTGAAAACTCTCGTGATCTTCGTGATATGTTTGCGCATATCCTATGATTGGAACTTAGGCTGGCTGTTAAACTGAAAACACCTTATTGCTCAAAATTCATAAGGCTGCCCAATTGAAGACTTTATTCAACATAATGATTAATGCTTTAGTTTATGTTTCTATATGTTATCTGATATCCTAGCTCCGATGGAAGACATCCTCGAGGACTGGCGCGAACAGTACGATATGTGGAGAGAGGTCGACATGCCAGAGTGGACGGCCGAGTTCACGGAGTACAAGGAGAAAAACAGCTGTCCCAGTCCTACTGAAGTTTCGCCATGATGGAAAACTGTACTGCCCAGGCCTCCCCCCCCCCCCCCCCCAAACCAAAAAAAAGATAATAAATAAATAAATACATTTTTAAAATGTATTAATTAATTAAAATAAACAATTATTGAAAAAATTAATAATAATAATAATAAATACAGAATAAATATATAGAACCCATAGCATGGCAAAACAACGACTGTTATTTCTAGAGATAGGGCATCTTTCACATAAAACAATGATAATAAGATCAGTAATTTTAGGTAGTTTTCGTTCCATATCGACACACAGTTGTCAAATTTCAACAGAATTGTTGAACCCCAATACTGCGTCAATAAATTCTGGAACGGACGCTAACAAACCAAACGTAATGGTGTTTGTATTATTTTATCTGTGAAAGATTTACTAGATAACTAGTTTGATGTTGCCATTATGTGAAGTATCCCGTTCCGTTGTTGTTTTTCTTTTGTTTGTGGTTTGTTTGTTTGTTTGGTGGTTTTTTTTTGGGGGGGGAGGTTTGGGGAGCAACCTGTATGCGTATGCTCATAAATCTCAATGAATGTTTGTCTAAACTAACCGTTAAGTACCTTTGACCTAAATGGTATCCCAAATACCATAATTTACCCAAATTAACCAGAAGACCCCGAGCCTTCTTTTGTTGTTTTGTTCTTTTGATTAATTTCAATTAGTATCATTTAAAAGGCAAGCCTTAGTAAATTTCAATTTGATGATTTGTGGTATTTTATAATTTGTATCTTTGTATATTTTGTATATATATTGTATACATTTTTATTTGAGATCGAAAGGAAAAAAAAACAAACAAACAAACAAACCAAACCAAACGAATAACCTATCGTTGTCCATGCAGTTGTTACCTTCTGCTAGGTATTTAATTAACATTGCTGCTCCCCACCCAGGTGTAATACATTTGTACTCGGCTTGAATGAAGGTGCGGGAATCACAAGTGCACTGTAAATTATAGCACCTCCTGTAATGCTCAATGCTCACCAGGGAGTGGAGAGAGTGCACAATATGTGCTGGATTGATTATGGGTGTTGATCCGAGGACCGAGGTAATAATACTAGACGCAGGTCTTTCTAAGAGAACAGTGTGCTTAATCACTGAAGAGGCTAACCTGCATGGATACACATAACTAAACAAAATAATAAGTAAACACATAATAAGTAAGCAATTCATAATTCTTTATATGACTATTTTGTCCTAGTGATTTCCAAATGCAGTGCAAGATCCATGTTCTTTATAATAATATATGCCGACTATAGAATAAAGGTATGACTGTGCGGAGAGGGAAAAACATGGCGGACAACCGAGTTCACGGAGTACAAAACAGTTGTCCTAGCGTCGTTATACTGCAGTTTCCCTATGACCAACTTACTACTTGGGTTAATTTGTAATAGAAACAAAGATGTTGGCAAAAATGAATATCTTTTGGTTTTGTTATTTGCTTGAAGATGTGTTATGGAAATATTCTAAAGTAATTTAGATTACACACTGAAATATATTCATGCTGTTCAGAAATGTATATATAAATCTATTTTATTTGATGTTGTTATCGCACTATTCAGTATAAATGTTCATACTCGCTTATCTTGTTGATTTTGGGTTCACATGATTGTACACAAAGAACTATTCATTTTTATTACAATAAATGCTTCCTGCGGTACAAGGCATGTGCTTTCAACTCACAAGAAAATATGTGTCTGAAGTTGTATTTTGTTATTACAGTCTTATATCAGATGGAACAGGGACTAAACATATTGATTGAAATAGCTTATTAAATGAAAACGGGGAAAGAAATTGTGTTTTCCCGGGATTCGAACCCGAGACCTTCGAATTGCTATATTAGACCGGTGCGATACCAACCGTTGAGCTAGAAGGCCCTTGTGTTATTTGTTCCTCCCTGAAACCTTCAATACTCGTGATGATCAGAAGCTATATTAAAGGGACTGTCCGCCTTTTACAAATCGCCTGAACAGTTTACAGTAGACGGATGAGGATGAATGTAACACACACACAAAAATCCAGATCGAAAAGCCCTGTAATTTGGATTCTACGAATGAAAAACGAATGTGTCCCCCAACCACCTATATATGTCGGTCCATAAAGGCGTTTAACTGATTTAGCATAATATCACAACAATATTGTACTTATTCTTGTAAAGGTATTGTGAAGCCGACATTTGTAAAGGTTTGTCACGGAAAAGGTGTCGAAAATGAAGAATATACAATTACATGTAGTCAGTTTTAGCGAGGTTTGGATATTTTTTTTAGAAATCGTTAACGCCGTTGTTTGATCTGTGAGCGGGTCACGTAGGGGTCACGCGCAGCAACGTGGTACTCTGTGGAATCCGTGTGCGAAATTTTGCACCGGGTGAATACTCGAATAATGCACAATTAAACGCTCTCAGTCGTTTTATTATCCACGAAAAAGAAATTTCAAGCTCTAATTTGTTCAGGCATGCTGTTAAATGACATTTTCTTTCATATAAGACAATAACCTCGCAACTTATAAAAGTTTGCTTGCAAAAGAGGGAGAGTCCCTTTAAACCTGACACAAACCCGAAGAATAACTTAACTCACTTTGGGATATTATGTGCGAGGGATAACCGAAGTGATACAGCTCTATAGTATAAAGTATTTCAAACATATTAGGGAAACCGATCCGGAATATATAATGTAAATTAGAATGAGAAATACGGTTTAGCCGGAATTCGGACCCGGAATGGAGTGTGGCCCCAACGGACTCTTTTCCGGGTCAGTCTGACCCGGGTGTTTTTAGAGTGCATGATTTTATTGTTAATACGAATACAACAAGGTATGAGGGAACCGCTAGAATTCCAAATGGATTTTGAGGATTTGGACAATGTTACTAAGTCCCTTTAAAGAGGTCTAGGAACATTGTCAAAATCCACAAAACTTACTACATGTACATGTAAGAACGATTCTCACATACCCGATTGTATTTGTATTATCAAAAGAAGCATGGAAAATGTGTCATTACTCGGTCATTATGACATTGATTTAACATGGAATCTTCAAAGTGGAAAGTAGCCATAGGCCTATCAGATCACAGAAAAGCACATTTAACAACCTTCTTAAAATACGGTCCAAACTATTATTTGTTTGCCAAGTTTTCCTTCAAACTTTATGATAATTTCAGTATTGAGGTGTATGTTACATCGAAGGAGAACTTTAAAATGAAAGAAATGATTATACGAAGAATACACATAAAGCAACTCAGTTTGAAGATCACTCGGTAGACGAAAACAATTTGGAATGAAGAAGATCATAGTGTCTTACTATACGGTTATCTTAATGATAACTTATCGTTTGTTTGTTTGTATACTAATTGAAATGTTGTGGCCTGATAATACATGACCCTCGATCTGGATGATCAGTCTATGTATATATATATCGAGTTGTTTGTTTAATGTTGACATTGTTAAAGCATGATAACGGTTTGTGGTACTGTATTTATTTCAAATAAACGTTGTACGTGTGAAATCACTACGCCTGTGGGCGTCATAGTTCATTATCGATCATCCTTCTGCGCCGAATCATACAAGACCTAAATCTAAATTTGGATCAATTGCATTTCTTATATACCGCGGATGTAATTGAAATGCACATCGCATCTGTATTTTATTTTGGACTGATTAGCTTTGAATTCTCACAACGTTTTGCCCGCGATCACACTTTCCCTGAAATACTTTGTAAAGGTTCGGGTATTAATGTTCAGAACATTTAAGACAGATAATTTGGTAGAGAAATAAAAACAAAGATGCTTCCGTCGATTGTACACGCCACCATGTTAGTCACGTTATTGGTCAGCTGTAGTTTTCTGGGGTCTCACGCCAGAGCCCCACCCGAGATCGGATCGCCGAAGGTAACCCTCCCGGGCCCGGCCGGGGCCCAACTCACCGGGGTGACGATCCTATACGAAGAACCCGACTTCATGCGGGTTAACAAATCCATCGACTGCTATTTAGGGGTACCTTTCGCCCTCCCGCCATTGGGTGATCTCCGATTTGCGGACCCGGTACCTTACGAGATTCAGGGTTTTTATAATGCAACCCAGGACCGGAGTGAGTGCAGCCAGCCCAATCCGCTGGGTCAGAACCCGGACCCGATCTTTCCCGAACTGCCGAGGGATGTCGGCGAAGATTGCCTCTACCTCAGTATCTATTCCCCTTCACCGAAGGTAAGCCTCTGGTATTCCATGTTTACCCGGTCTTTCCCGAACTGCTGAGGGACGTCATCGAAAATTTGTTTTTTACAATGATTACCTTAGTACATACACCCCTTCGCTGAAGATAGGCTTTAGTTTGGCGAAGACTGTCTCTATACTGTATATGTATCTACCCCCTTCACCAAAGGTAGGCCTTAGTTATAACATTTGTACCCGAACTTTCCCGAACTGCCGAGGAACGTATAGGCGAAGATTGCCTCTATCCGAGTATCTACGGCCCCTTTACGTCGGAAGGTAGATCTCAGAGGACATATTTTCCACCTACATGAAGGTGGTCTAAGAATTATATAACATCTTTACCCGATCTAAATAAACCTTTACATTATGATCTTTCATACTATGAAACAATGCAGTTTGGTGTAACACAAACCTTTATAATTAGAGTGGCCTAGTTATCATTGCTACCATCGATGGGGTATATTTTTTATCTTTACCAGTCTTCAAATAAAATTTGTTATTTTTTTATTTAATTGCTAAAATAATTGGTTTTCGATACGAAAACTTTCCATCATTGTTAAACAATTTCCTCGTCCACTTTTTAATTTCTCTTTTAGTTCACGTGTTTTCACCCTCTAATAATCATTGTTTTCATAACTGTAGAACTTATTATCGGGGGAGCAAGGCCCCTGCCCCCCCCCCCCCCCCCCCCTCCCTTAGCATGTACGTCAGTCCTCCGAAATGAACAGCTGCTCTACAATCCCATCCTTTTTGCGAACTTCTATTTGTCCTCTTTATCGCAATTCACATCGTTACACTCTCCACCATCGATTATTGCTATCTGCCTCTTTTTAGCCCGGGAGTCCCGTCCCAGTAATGGTCTGGATACATGGGGGCGGTTACATGATTATGAGATGGGCCAAACTGATCTACGAGCCCATCTCCAATCTCCTCCCCTCCTCACAACCATTTACCATCGTTCCATGTTCTCTTTATCACTCCTTTTTTTCACATTGCATTCTCCACGATCGATGTTTGTTCTCTCTCACTCTTTGGGCCGGATTCACAAAGGAGGTTTGTAGGAGGTTTGTACAAACCATGGTTTATCCACGGTCTACATCTACGGAGTGCCATTTGTAAACTGATGGAGAAAGAATGTAAACTCCTTACTTGTTAACAATGTTGATGGTACACATTTACAAAATGCACCAAATAAATGTTTGTCTTCTCACATGGTGAAATTTGCTGGTTAGCAAGCACTAACAGTCATATCATTAGAAATTAGAAATTGTTTTACTTGTATACGAGCAGCACTCCATAGATGTAGACCATGGATAAACCATGGTTTGTACAAACCTTGTTCCGGTAATGGTGTGGATACGGGGTGGATACACGGCGGTGGTTACATCATGATGTCGATCTATACGAACGGCATATAGTCCAGTCAATATAGGGTCTTGAACTCGGCAAAATTGCAACATGGGAATTTTCTTCGGAATTCTGTTCAGGAAACTCCCCTGAACAACATAATAAAAGTTCTAAGAAATCGAAGCTAGGGAAGGTGGTTTAAAGGGGTAGTACAGTTTTGGTAAGGCTGAACTTTAGTAACCAAACCTGGACAGTAACATTATAAACTAATAGTTATAACTCCACCATGCTCGAAAGGTATACAAAATTACAAACGACTAAGTAAAAAGCCCGTTATCATTCAAAAAGAGCCATTAAAACACAAGAGGGCGCTTTCTAAAAAGGCATTGGTTTCAACCATTTTTCATACAAAATTATGCATGTGATGTTTTATTGAAATAATGATTAAATAGAGAGATCATCAATAACTATTTAAAAAACGCTTTTGACAATTTTTGAAAAAGTGCAAGCATTTTTTTAATTTTTTGAAAAAATCATCTAATTATTTGGGCCCCAAATAATCATAAGATCAGATATATTTATTGATATTTCAGCCGTTTCTGGGTCGATTTTGACCAAATAAAGTTTATTCTGCCATTAAAATGGAAGGTTCTCTCAAATTCGACACTCAGTTTTTCATTACCTCACAACAAAATTGTGATGTGCAGCGCCCTCTCTACCAAAACTAAACTACCCCTTTAATTTGCATTATAAAGATAATTAGCTAATTTGCATATTTCTGAAATGTGGTCAGGGGTCATTTTCTATCTAGGAATATACAATATTGATAAAAACGATTATGCTAGGGTAATTTAGGGCAAGGAATCCATTAACGGTGCCGGCTCATTTGCATATGTCGTATAGGCAACGCCCTAAAATCCAAGATAGCTGCCCCTAATTTGCATATTTATGAATATTTATAGTTACAGCCTTAATAAGCAATAATTCCAGATTATTATTTTTCATTTATGTTCTAAATATGTAGTGAAGCTATTTCAGATTAGTTGCCACCTTGGCAACCTCTATCAATGCATGTAATTTGCATAATTGGGTTATTTACCTAATTTGCATATTCCCCCAAATTAAGTATATTGGGAACCCGGAAAGTAAAAATGACAAGTTATACCACTTTTCCAAGGTTTTGGGGGGCAACAAGTCCATTTTTTATACTTATTTCCATATAGCACCATGGCAACCTTCTTAAATCCAGGATGGCTGCTCCCCAAATTTCACATGTAATGATGCACAACTTCATTCTTTTGGTTATATTAGAACAATTTAATAATTTTTGGACTCTCAATTAATGGAATTAGCAATTGGAATACTTAAATTTCAATGTAGCTGGTTGCTAACAGTAAACAGATTATGCTCTCAACAAAAATGCCGTGAAAGTGGCAAATAGCATTATCTCCTTTAAAATGCCAAAGACAGCCATCTTGGATTCATGTGGGTTGCCAAGGTGATACGTCGAATTAGGTATCATAAATGGATTTCCTGCCCCCAAAACCTTGGAAAAGTGGTATTTCTCGTCATTTTTACTTTCCGGGTTCCCAATATACTCAATTTGGGGGAATATGCAAATTAGATAAATAATACAATTATGCTAATTATATGCATTGCTATAGGTTGCCAAGGCGGCAACCAAGCTGAAGTATCTTTGATATACATTTAGAACATGATTAAAGAAAAAAACTATAATTATTGCTTATTAGAGGCTTTAGCCACTGAAAACCAATAATATTCATAAATATGCAAATTAGGAAGCAGCCATCTTGGATTTCAGGGTTTTGCCCATATGGCACTCGCAAACGAGCACCGGAAATGGATTCCTTGCCCAACATTACCTTAGAATATTTGTTTTAATTACTAGTGTACTATTCCCAGATAGAAAATGACTCCTGACCTTATTTCACAATAATTATGCAAATTTGCTAATTATCTTTATAATGCAAATTAAACCACTTTCCCCAGCTTCGATTTCTTAGGACTTTTTGTATGTTGTTCAGGGGAGTTTCCTGAACGAAATTTCGAAGAAAAATCCCATGTTGCAATTTTGCCGAGGTTACCCCCTAATATTTGCTAGATTGACTGGACTAATACACAAACAACAATACACGTGAACTTTTGACGTTGATGACTGCTCGCATTACTGCCGATCTATACACACTAACACACAACGCCACACACAGACTATACACATGGAACTTCGACTAGCATCGATGTTTTGTGACACGGTCCGCATGTCATAGGTTCCAACCATAGATGATTCCAACGTTCCTTGTCCTCTTTATCCACGATCCATGTTTGTTCTTTCTCACTCTTTTCGTTTACAAAGCCCGAGATTCCTGTTCCAGTTATGGTCTGGATACACGGCGGCGGTTACATAATAGGAGGTGGTTCCGAAGTCCTCTACGAGCCCATCCCCCTCGTCGCCCTGTCCGACATCGTCATCGTCAATCTCAACTACCGCCTCGGAGTCTTCGGATTCTTCACAACCGGTAACTTCAAATGTCACAATGAATACTTCGAACATGTTCACAAATCACATTTAAACTGTAAAACAAAAAATCAGATATACCATGTATCATCAGTGTCATCTTCAACACAATAACATTAATTAAATTAATTAAATTTGTGTTCATATATATTAAAGGGTATACCACCACCCAAAAAATTATATTATTATTTATTTCTTATTTTTAAGGTAACATTTTGAGAAGTCCATTCCACCAAAAAGTTCGGAAAAACATGTTTTCAGAATAAATGTATGATTGGAAAAAGGTATCATCATACTACAACAAGTGTTCAGGGGTCTGCATACGAAGACTACCTTTTGTCTATTACGAACGCATCGTCCATGATTCTATTGTCTCCAAACGTACGCGTGAATAGAATTGGCGCTCTCGCAAATGTTTGGCGCGTACGGAACCATGAAATAGTAATGGTTCCGTAAGTGGTGTTAATTAATTGCATTGCTTATGAATTACACAAACCTTTGCAAAAATGTTGGGCATCTATTTGATATCACACAACGGTACCAAAACATATAAGTATGTGTTATTCTTTGCCTGGTGATCCCCTTCAAACCTGCATTAAATACAAGAAAAGAAAAGATGATTCTTTGAGCATCCAAAACATACCAATTATACCCGCAAGAGTTATTCTTTAAATCAAACCTATACAATCTGACAATTACAATTCGTAGTCACGAGCATGCGTGATTCATCTTATTAGACTGTATTTTCATGACTAAAATCTATCCAGTTTCGTAAACTTTTTGAATAAAAAAATATGTTCCGTTGGCCATGTTCTATTTCTTAAATGTCGTCATCGATAAAGAATATCTGGGGGAAAAACGCAAAATTGTCAATTATTAGCAAGATTCGTGATGTTGTTTGATATATTTTCGGAAAAACAAAATAAAACCTTCCTGTATATGAAAGGTTTCCGAAGCCTGAATTGATTAATGAAGTATTAATAAAGTATTTTGGAATGATATTTTATTCCTGAAATATACAGAAGCAATTATACAATGAAGCTCTGAGACAGTTGAAGACATTAAATAGGTATTCACGATGATTAAATTTGCCCTAAAAGGGTCCATAGAAGCCTACAAAAAAACAGAATTATGAAACATCCAAGACAAGGACGAATTCAAACAACCAATTCAGACAAACATCGAGCAAAGCAAAATAATAAAAGTTCTCTATCTGCGCCAACAACGTCAGCGCAAAACTCTGTCCGGTTGGCTTATGGGCGTAGGGGATGTTTTTCTCAGGGGGGGGGGGGGGGCTGAGGCCTTTTGCCCAAATACTTATCCTTCCCGCCCTTTCACCTGACAAGCGAACAAACAAAAAAGGGTCCTCGCCTCTAACATGTATATATGATGCCCGAAAATAACGTTATATTGGCCTAAAATGACATGACTTTGCCCGAATATGACATGAGTAATTTGTCCAAATATGACATTATTTTGCCCGAATATGACATGGATTTGGCCAAATATTACATGGTTTTGCCCGAATATGACAAGGTGTGCATGCAGTGCTCGAATTTGGGTTGATTTTTGCCCGAATATGGCCGTTTTCCACTGGGCCATGTATAACATCCATTTTACGTGAAATTGTCACACATTATTCAGTGGACATATCATAACACAACAATACACATTGCGTATCAACCATTCATCACTTTTTGCACATGTCATCAAAGTTACTAGAATCACGAATCGCGAAAATCGAATCGTGGCCCGGAGGTGTTTTCTAATCATCATTCACTGAAATCACAGTGCGATTCTCTAGTGTGAACGGCTTGACCTCCAAAACACGATTTGGGAGGCGGAGTTTACGTGACCTTACATGCACTTCCGCCGATAAACCGGGCGCTCTTCGCTTCCATCGAGTGCAGTGCATGCAGTGTAGAACAAGTGCTCTCCTTGTTTGATTGACAGGTACACAGAAACACGTCTCCAGAATCGCGATTGTAATCACAGTCTGCATGAAGTCTTTTTCCTCGTGTGAAAGCAAGGCAACAGAATCACCGTGATTGTAAACATGATTACAATCATGATTGCAATCACGATTTGGCTCGTGTGTGAAAGGGCTCTCGCTTAGAGCTTCTCTAAGTTTGTGAAGAATGTAACTTTAAACAAATTGAACGCAACACGTTTTGCAAATGTCAACAAACTGTTACATATTTTTCACAAGGGCTTCAAAATGATCGATTTATTTTTTACAAGACAAATTTTTTTCCTTCGAAATGAGTTTGTTGGTATAAAACTACCGAGTGTAGGACCGAGGACAAAATATACGTCTGTTCATTCTTTTTCTATCATCTATAAGTATTTCAAATTAATAAATTAGATACCGCAAAACGGATATTATGTATTTTTTTATTTTCTGACATCAAAAATATTTATCGGTTACCGAGGCCGAATCGTCCATATTTTGTTTAATTCTATTTTCACCACAGCTTCAAATTAATTAATTAAGTACTGGGAAGAGAAAAAAAAATTATGTTCAATGTGTTTTTTTTCTTTCTTATTTATTGTCCTTCTGCTAGTTTGAAAAAGGGGGGCTTCAAATCAATGAACTCGTTGGCCCGAATTCTCAACTTGTGGCTCAACTTGTGCCTGGCCTAAAAGACAAAGACTACCGGTAACACTTTGCACCAGCAGACTTATTGTCTCGTAACTATGGTCCCCAGAGATATTCTAATTGTTTCCTTTCAGTATCAAGTCATTCCTTTGAGAGCTGCTTATAATCATCAGGACAATGGGCCCTTTGAAATTAAGTTATAGTAAAGTCTGTCATCATCCAAATTGCGTCTTGGATCATCCTGGACACTGTTTTTCTGGCGACCTGTTTCACTGTTATACTGTTAAGAATTTAATTTAAAAGGGCCCATTGTCCTAATGCTTATAAGCAGCTCTCAAGGGATTGACTTGATAATGAAAGGAAACCATTATATATCTCCGGGGACCATAGTTACGATACAATAAGTCTGCTGGTACAAAGTGTTACCGGTATATGGGTCTTTGTCGTTTAGGCCAGGCACAAGTTGAGCCACAAGTTGAGAATTCGGGCCATTCAGTTTTCATGGTTTTAGAAAAATAAGATATTTCTTTCTAATTGTTGCTGATTTAGTTAGCTGTTGATTGAATTAGACTGCACTGGATGAGGCAAATCACCGCGCTCAGCATAGAATTCAAGCTGTGTTATTATTTCCGGTGTGAGCGTACAGACTGTCCGAGGGATAGAGTGTCCGAGCTGCCATTCGCTTTATGTATATAGACATTAGTTGGCATGCATTTAAATAATATGATACACACATACGCACTATATATTATATTATATTATTAATGTTAAAGGGATAGTTAAGTTTTGGTCAAACTGAATTTTAGTAACCAAACCTGCACCATTACATTACAAACTAATAGTTATTACTCCACCATGCTCGAAAGGTATACACAATTACAAACTACTAAGTAAAAAGCCTGTTATCATTTTAATAAAGAGCCTTTAAAACTCAAGAGGGCGCTCTCTAAAAACTCATTGGTTACAACCATTTTTCATACAAAATTGTGCATGTGATGTTTTGTAAACAAAATTATTAAATAGAGATATCATCAATAACTATTTACAAACCTCTTTTGAATTTGTTTAAGAGTCAAGATATCGCCTGGCTAGACGATATATAAATAAAATATTTTGAAATCAAATGTTACGACTATGAAAGCATTCGAAAGGGAATGATTCTCATTGCACATGTTTAATTTAATGAACTTTCAAAAGGAATTAAAACCAACCAAAACCCTTTTAAACAAAATTTCGGGAAGTACCAATTCTCAAGTGTACCTTTTAACAAGGACTTCAAACCAATTAACTAAAATGAGAAAAAAATATCCAACTTAAAAAAAATCTAAATGTTGAGACTATTAGTATTAGTAACCTTAAAATATAGAATTTAGCACCAAGAACAAATACGCGCCCGTGAATCTATATAAATATTCATACTGCTGGTGAAGGGTTTCAAATTAATTAATCAAATATTGAAAAGAAGGGAGCATTTTCTGGAAGCGGTTAATATTATTGGAATATGTCAGTGGCGTAGACAGGTTCTTACACCTGGGGGGGATGATTTGCCGATCACCGGACCAAAACCAATTTGTTCGCGGCCGAGACCACCTGCCGCGAAATATTTCGAGACCAAGACAATTGCTTGAAAGTCCTCTCAGTGGCTCAGTGGGGGAGGGGGGTTGGATGTTAAGATGGTCGTGGACAGGCGGGCCGGAAGCAGTTTTGGATTGCGGGGGAGGGGGCAAAACCTATGGGGGCTCACGATTTTGTCGTGTAGGGGCTCATGCCCAACCACACTCACGGTGCTGCCAACTTTGAGCCAGATGTGAGAGTGAGACATTGCAAGGAGCGAAGCGACCAAGCCCGAGGGAGCGAAGTGACTGAGCGGGGGGAGGGTGTGGGAGGGGGGTGTCCCCCCTCCCACGGTAGGGAGCTTTTGCATTTTTGGACTTGAAATTGTGCAATCTGGTGCTTACCTAGATAGGAAATTCGGGCTTAAAATTGACTGTATCTGGGAAAGCGTGTTATGAGTTGATCGACCAGAAATTTTAAATATATTTTCACGAAGAAAACAAATAATTGACACACTAATAAATATGCACCCCAACACAGGGAGCGAAATTACTGAGCGGGGGGAGGGTGTGGGAGGGGGTGTCCCCCTCCCACGGTAGGGAGCTTTTGCATTTTTGGACTTGAAATTGTGCAATCAGGGTGCTTATCTAGATAGGAAATTCGGGCTTAACATTGACTGTATCTGGGAAAGCGTGTTATGATTTGATCGACCAGAAATTTTAAATATATTTTCACGAAGAAAACAAATAATTGACAAACTAATGAATATGCATCCCAACACAAACACAAATATTGTATTTATATTTAGCGTCATACACAGTCCCAACATCACCATATGCCACATTATGTATGATATAACAACTTAGCCTATTGCCAAGAATGAGTCCCGAGGGGCAAAGCAACAGAGGGCTGGGGCAGAGCCAAATAGGGAGGGTTTGGGAAGGGGTATCCCCCTCCCACGGAGAAGATTTTGCATTTATATAATATACTTGAAACGGTGCAATTTGTTGCACGTCACACAAGCAGCCAGAGCAATGCCAGCCTACACTGGAACTACGTGGCCCGGTATACAGAACAAAATACTCACCCCAGACCATACGCAAGTTACACAACAAACTGAGATAATCTGTTCGCGCGCGAAGCGCGCAGCGAAAATTGAAAATGGATATATAAATTACTTGGTTAACGTTAGAATTAACAAGTCTTAGCTCATACAACTAATGTTTTCTTTCCCACTCGTATACAGATACACACAGAAAAAAATATATCCTTCCCTAAAACCTGGGGGGATGATTGTACATGTCATCCCCCCCACCTTGTGAGGTGGGGGGGATGCATCCCCCTCATACCCCCCGTTGTCTACGCCCCTGGAATATGTGATTGGGTGTCTGACGTTAATATAACTTCAATAACTTCAATGTATTCGGTAAAATTACCTGGGGGACAAATTGAAAAACTGTTCAAGGTTGGCGGTGAAATATATCAGTAGCCAGATGTATACGTGATAATTATGCCCAATTGGCTAGTAACGCAAAGTTAGGGGAATATTGTGATCATATCAAAATAATTATGTGCATTGAAAATGAGTTCATGGCCGGAAATATATACCGCCATGCGGTTTCATTTCAGTACTGCGTGCGTTGTTGAAGTCGATTGCATAGACGAAGAAGATTGAGAGAGTGACATGAACGTCTCCAATAATAATGTCGATTTAATTTAAATAATACATGTATTATCTTTAAAAGATAATACATTTATTATTGAAAGTCAAATTATCATATGTTTAAAGGGATAGTTGAGTTCTGGTAAGGAGAGTACAGTTTTGGTGAAACTGAATTTTGGTAACCAAAACCTGCATCATTACATTACAAACTAATAGTTATAACTAGAAAGGAACACAAAATTACAAATGACGTACTTAAAGATCATGTTATTATTCAAAAAGAGCCGTTAAAACGTAAGAGGGCGCTCTCAAACACTCATCGGTTTCAACCATTTTGAATAAAATATTGTGCATGTGATACTTTGTTGAAATAGTGATTAGATAGAGAAATAATCAACAACTATTTAAATACCTATTTTGTAACTTTTTGAAAAGAGGAAGCATTTTTAAAATTATTTTTAACGGCTGGTTCAAAATTCTCTAATAAACCTGGGGCCCCAGGTTTATTACAAATTGTTATATTTATGGATATTTCAGCCGTCTCTGAACCGATTTTGATCAAACAAAGATGATTTTATTATTTAGATATTATGCTCTTTCAAATTTTACACTCAGTTTTTCATTACCTCACAACAAAAAGTAGTCTAGCGCCCTCTCTACCAAAACTCAACTATCCCTTTAAAGGGATAGTTGAGTTTTGGTATAGAGGGCGCTACACAACATAATTTTTTTGTGAGATAATGAAAAATTGAGTGTCAAATTTGAAAGAGCATACAATATTAATGACATAATAAACTTTATTTGATCAAAATCGGTTCAGAAATGGCTGAAATATCCATAAACCTAACCATTTGTAATAATTGGGGGCCCCACAATTATTCGATAATTTTGAACCAGCCGTTATTTTTTTTTTTGAATGCTTCCTCTTTTCAAAAATTTAGGAAAGAGGTTTTTAAATAGGTGTTGATTATCTCTCTATCTAATTACTATTTCAACAAAACACCACATGCACAATATTTTATTTTAAATGGTTGAAACCAATATTATTATTTTTTTTTTTTTTTAAGGTAACATTTTGAGAAGTCCATTCCACCAAAAAGTTCAGAAAAACAGGTTTTCAGAATAAATGTATGATTGGAAAAAGGCATCATCATACTACAACATGTGTTCAGGGGTCTGCATACGAAGACTACCTTTTGTCTATTACGAACGCATCGTCCATGATTCTATTGTCTCCAAACGTACGCGTGAATAGAATTGGCGCACTCGCAAATGTTTGCCGCGTACGGAACCATGAAATAGTAATGGTTCCGTAAGTGGTAATAATTAATTGCATTGTTTATGAGTTACACAACCCTTTGCAAAATGTTGGGCATCTATTTGATATCACACAACGGTACCAAAACATATAAGTATGTGTTATTCTTTGCCTGGTGATCCCCTTCAAACCTGCATTAAATACAAAAAAAGAAAAGATGATTCTTTGAGCATCCAAAACATACAAATTATACCCGCAAGAGTTATTCTTTAAATTAAACCTATACAATCTGACAATTACAATTCGTAGTCACGAGCATGCGTGATTCATCTTATTAGACTGTATTTTCATGACTAATATCTATCCAGTTCCGTAAACTTTTGGAATTAAAAAATATGTTCCGTTGGCCATGTTCTATTTCTTAACTGTCGTCATCGATAAAGAATATCTGAGGGAAAAACCCGCAAAATTATCAATTATTAGCAAGATTCGTGATGTTTTTGATATATTTTCGGAAAAACAAAATAAAACCTTCCTGTATGAAAGGTTTCCGAAGCCTGAATTGATTAATGAAGTATTAATTCAAGTATTTTGGAATGGTATTTTATTCCTGAAATAGACAGAAGCAATGATACAATGAAGCTCTGAGACAGTTGAAGACATTAAATAGGTATTCACGATGATTAAATTTGCCCTAAAAGGGTCCATAGAAGCCTACAAAAAAACAGAATTATGAAACATCCAAGACAAGGACGAATTCAAACAAGCAATTCAGACAAACATCGAGCAAAGCAAAATAATAAAAGTTCTCTATCTGCGCCAACAACGTCAGCGCAAAACTCTGTCCGGTTGGCTTATGGGCGTAGGGGATGTTTTTCTCAGGGGGGGGGGGGGCTGAGGCCTTTTGCCCAAATACTTATCCTTCCCGCCCTTTCACCTGACAAGCGAACAAACAAAAAAGGGTCCTCGCCTCTAACATGTATATATGATGCCCGAAAATAACGTTATATTGGCCTAAAATGACATGACTTTGCCCGAATATGACATGAGTAATTTGTCCAAATATGACATTATTTTGCCCGAATATGACATGGATTTGGCCAAATATTACATGGTTTTGCCCGAATATGACAAGGTGTGCATGCAGTGCTCGAATTTGGGTTGATTTTTGCCCGAATATGGCCGTTTTCCACTGGGCCATGTACAACATCCATTTTACGTGAAATTGTCACACGTTATTCAGTGGACATATCATAACACAACAATACACATTGCGTATCAACCATTCATCACTTTTTGCACATGTCATCAAAGTTACTAGAATCACGAATCGCGAAAATCGAATCGTGGTCCGGAGGTGTTTTCTAATCATCATTCACTGAAATCACAGTGCGAATCTCTAGCGTGAACGGCTTGACCTCCAAAACACGATTTGGGAGGCGGAGTTTACGTGACCTTACATGCACTTCCGCCGCTAAACCGGGCGCTCTTCGCTTCGATCGAGTGCAGTGCATGCAGTGCAGAGCAAGTGCTCTCCTTGTTTGATTGACAGGTACACATAAACACGTCTCCAGAATCGCGATTGTAATCACAGTCTGCATGAAGTCTTTTTCCTCGTGTGAAAGCAAGGCAACAGAATCACCGTGATTGTAAACATGATTACAATCATGATTGCAATCACGATTTGGCTCGTGTGTGAAAGGGCTCTCGCTTAGAGCTTCTCTAAGTTTGTGAAGAATGTAACTTTAAACAAATTGAACGCAACACGTTTTGCAAATGTCAACAAACTGTTATATATTTTTCACAAGGGCTTCAAAATGATCGATTTATTTTTTACAAGACAATTTTGTTTCCTTCGAAATGAGTTTGTTGGTATAAAACTACCGAGTGTAGGACCGAGGACAAAATATACGTCTGTTCATTCTTTTTCTATCATCTATAAGTACTTCAAATTAATAAATTAGATACCGCAAAACGGATATTATGTATTTTTTTATTTTCTGACATCAAAAATATTTATCGGTTACCGAGGCCGAATCGTCCATATTTTGTTTAATTCTATTTTCACCACAGCTTCAAATTAATTAATTAAGTACTGGGAAGAGAAAAAAAAATTATGTTCAATGTGTTTTTTTTTTCTTTCTTATTTATTGTCCTTCTGCTAGTTTGAAAAAAGGGGGCTTCAAATCAATGAACTCGTTGGCCCGAATTCTCAACTTGTGGCTCAACTTGTGCCTGGCCTAAAAGACAAAGACTACCGGTAACACTTTGCACCAGCAGACTTATTGTCTCGTAACTATGGTCCCCAGAGATATTCTAATTGTTTCCTTTCAGTATCAAGTCAATCCTTTGAGAGCTGCTTATAATCATCAGGACAATGGGCCCTTTGAAATTAAGTTATAGTAAAGTCTGCCATCATCCAAATTGCGTCTTGGATCATCCTGGACACTGTATTTCTGGTGACCTGTTTCACTGTTATACTGTTAAGAATTTAATTTAAAAGGGCTCATTGTCCTAATGCTTATAAGCAGCTCTCAAGAGATTGACTTGATGATGAAAGGAAACCAGTTTTCATGGTTTTAGAAAAATAAGATATTTCTTTCTAATTGTTGCTGATTAGCTGTTGATTGAATTAGACTGCACTGGATGAGGCAAATCACCGCGCTCAGCATAGAATTCAAGCTGTGTTATTATTTCCGGTGTGAGCGTACAGACTGTCCGAGGGATAGATTGTCCGAACTGCCATTCGCTTTATGTATATTATAGACATTAGTTGGCATGCATTTAAATAATACGATACACACAAATGCACTATATACTATATTATAGTATTAATGTTAAATGGATAGTTAAGTTTTGGTCAAACTGAATTTTAGTAACCAAACCTGCACCATTACATTACAAACTAATAGTTATTACTCCACCATGCTCGAAAGGTATACACAATTACAAACGACTAAGTAAAAAGCCTGTTATAATTTTTTGTTAAAGCCTTTAAAACTCAAGAGGGCGTTCTCTAAAAACTCATTGGTTACAACCATTTTTCATACAAAATTGTGCATGTGATGTTTTGTAAACAAAATTATTAAATAGAGATATCATCAATAACTATTTACAAACCTCTAAACAAAAATTTTTGAATTTGTTTAAGAGTCAAGATATCGCCTGGCTAGACGATATATAAATAAAATATTTTGAAATCAAATGTTACGACTATGAAAGCATTCGAAAGGGAATGATTCTCATTGCACATGTTTAATTTAATGAACGTTCAAATGGAATTAAAACCAACCAAAACCCTTTTAAACAAAATTTCGGGAAGTACCAATTCTCAAGTGTACCTTTTAACAAGGACTTCAAACCAATTAACTAAAATGAGAAAAAAAATCCAACTTAAAAAAAATCTAAATGTTGAGACTATTAGTATTAGTAACCTCAAAACATAGAATTTAGCACCAAGGACAAATACGCGCCCGTAAATCTATATAAATGTCCATACTGCTGGTGAAGGGTTTCAAATTAATTAATAAAATATTGAAAAGAAGGGAGCATTTTCTGGAAGCGGTAAATATTATTGGAATATGTGATTGGGTGTCTGACGTTAATATAACTTCAATAACTTCAATGTATTCCGTAAAATTACCTGGGGGACAAATTGAAAAACTGTTCAAGGTTGGCGGTGAAATATATCAGTAGCCAGATGTATACGTGATAATTATACCCAATTGGCTAGTAATGCAAAGTTAGGGGAATATTGTGATCATATCAAAATAATTATGTGCATTGAAAATGAGTTCATGGCCGGAAGTATATACAGTGGCGGATCCAGGGGTGGTTTAGGGGGTTTAACCCCCCCCCCCCCCCCCCCCTTGGGCTGCCAAGTGAAAATGTATCAGTGAAAAAAGTGAAAAAAAAGTGGGAAAAAAATCACTTACGGGGGTTCAAAATAGCAAACAAAATCGCCGAGAGGGGGGACACCCCCCTCTCGGACTCTCCCCCCACTCGCCGCTACGCGGCTCGGACTTCGCTCCGCATCGTCATTGGGTCAACCCCCCCCCCCTTAGCAAAAAGCTAGATCCGCCCCTGATATACCGCCATGCGGTTTCATTTCAGTACTGCGTGCATAGACGAAGAAGACTGAGAGAGTGACATGAACGTCTCCAATAATAATGTCGATTTAATTTAAATAATACATGTATTATCTTTAAAAGATAATACATTTATTATTGAAAGTCAAATTATCATATGTTTAAAGGGAGATCCCGAGTTCGAACCCGTAGAATGCCCATCGCATTTGTCCTTCACCAAGACAATTAATCCACATTGCTACTCTCTACCCAGGTATATAAATGGGAACCGGGTAGGATGTGAAAGCCTCTATGTGAACGATCTTTTCAATGCCCATGAGTCGCTTGGAAGGAATGCTCCCCAGGGAGTGGAGATGGTGCACACAATGTGTGCTGGTTTGCATTGTATCCTATGATCGGGGTAATAATATCATTGTAAAGCGCTATAATTATCAATCATATTAGGCGCTATATAGATCGAATATACTATATATTATTATTTCGAAATTGCCTTCTATACATAAAGTGAATCTAGTCAGGTTCATATTATGCTTGACAAGCATGATATGAACCTCACCAGGACAGTGTATGAAATGAATGAAACATTAGCAAAGAAAATCGGCCTTCGCCGCGAATCGATCCCGATACATCTATATACATCCGAATGCTAGACGGGTGCTCTAACCATTGAGCCACGTGGCCCTATTGGTCAGTTGGTGGTTCTGAATGGGAGGCTATTAAACCATACCGACATTTGTTTTGTTTTCGGCAGATATCTTGTAATACGTACTTCCCAATCCGATTGGATAATTAGATGTGTTTAATGCATATATGGCCACGACACGTGCATTTTGTCCCTGGAACTATACATAGTCAGTTAATTTTATCTGAATTGTCAAACTATTAATACTTATCCAGTTACATTTTCAGATAATGGACCAATATCATCAGGGATTCATTCGAGTGGATGTAAACGAACTTATTCAGACTCTGACCTAGTTAGGAAGCGAGTGATCAAACAGGATTAAAACTCTAATTGGCGTCAAAACATCAAATGCACAAACATTGCCCTACAAAATCAAAACAACTGGTGATCTAAACAGAAATAATCTAAGAAACGAACATTTTGATCATGGAAAGGACCAATATATAGGTTCTTTATCTGAATCGAACGAACCCACTTGCACATCTCGTGGTTCTTTTATGCCTGATTGGTTTCCTCTTTAATACTAAAGTACATTATTTAAGTATGAAATATACAGATGACAGCGATGTTACCATATACCTTTAACTAGTTATCTAGTAAAACCATCAGATAATGGACCTGATCACCAGGGATTCATTCAAATCGATGGAAACAAACTTCTTCAGACATTAAATACACAAACACATCCTCGCCTTACAAACTCAAAACAATGAATGACCTAAAAAGAAAATGACCCACAAAACCCAAACTTTGACAAGATTAATTTGCTGACGCACTGGTCCACCTTTTCTATAATGGAAATGTGCACATGTACTCACGGAATCCCGCTAGTTTAGGTGCATACTAAATCCATTTTGGATTACATGGCTAAGTAAAGAAATCAATGAAAACCCAGCTAGCTCTAGGTGGTGATCAAGAATTATCCACATGGCTAAGTAAGAAATTAATGATAACCCATCTAGCTCTACAAGGAGACTTATAATTCAGGGTCCATATTCATGAAACTGCACTAGCTTAGATCAATTTTCAGATATTTTTTAGATATAATGATATCATTATTATATTTTTTTTTTTATTATCAATTATTATTATTATTATTATTATTATCATTATTATTATTATCATTATTATTATTATTATTATTAATAATATTATTATTATTATCGTTATTGTTTTATTATCGTTATTGTTATAACAATCATTATCATTATTATGATTATTATCATCATCATCATTATAACCAACAGGAGATGACGCTGCCACTGGCAACTTCGGTATGATGGACCAGGTCGTAGCCCTTCAGTGGATCCAAGAAAATATTGAAGGTATAAAACGTCAGACAATAATTCTTCTGTAAATAACTTGAAGTAGAGTATAAAATCAGATTAACCATTTAAATAAACGATACGGCAATTATGAGAAATATAACGTAAAGACGATGATCAATGATGGACAACAAACATGAAATAGAAAGATAACTGTAAGCTCTATATGACAACTGTAAACGCAACTCGTTTTATAAGTTGTCAATAAACCCATTTAGGACTAGTCCCAAAATACTCGGGCTTGGGTCTATTATGAAGAATACATGTTAAAGCAAAATCAGTCAGTCCTGAACATGTTAATTAGATATAATTCTGATTGTTTAAAAAACAATCGAAAATTATTGTTTAATTCTGATGAGCGAATTGGATCGTTTGTGAGTGGTAATACAAATATCTTATTAGAGGTATATAATCAACACATCGTCTGTGGAATCTTCATAATACACCCCGGTATATTGGAATGTAAAAAGCTGGGTAGCAAAGGTAGAATCCCAAGTACGGAGCCTTTGTGACGACCGGACCTGCAAAGAATGACGCCTATAGAATATTACATGACGAATTAATATCCTTTTTTACATAATAAGTTAAAAACAGGTGTACAAATTTATCTTTCTTCTTTATACCAAACCATGTAGCGTTTGGTGGCGACCCACAGAGAGTCACGATTGCCGGAGAGAGTGCAGGGGGAACGAGTGTCGGGCAGCACATGCTATCCCCTCTTTCTGACGGGCTTTTCCACCAAGCAATTATGCAGGTAATATAAGTATGCATTGCATTTGATTCCATGAAATGATATCAATATAACTCGTACAGGGGGACCTGACTTTTCGACTTGGATATTGACGCTATTATAATTCGATATTAAGGAAATAATGAATGATTTTGAGTGCGATAGGGCATGTCTATTTGCACGAACCGTGCAGCCCCGTCAGTACTATTGAACGAGCTACGAAGTAGCGAGTTCAATAGTACGGACGGGGCTGCACGGTGAGTGCAAATAGACATGCCCTATCGCACTCAAAATCATTCATTATTTCCTTATTATTATAACGCCTTAGAATGTTCTCGAGTTGTGATCGGTTGAATTCAGGTCACATGATATTCAGAAGAAATTATCTAATGCACTCATTAATTGATCCGACCGTGCATTAGTCGACAATTATGAATATCAATTAATGAGTGCATTAGATAATTTCTTATGAATATCATGTGACCTGAATTCAACCAATCACAACTCGAGAACATTCTAAGGCGTTATATAAATTATACTAGTATATTGGTAGTGGCACACAGATTGTGACGATAGCTCAGGAAGCGTGGGGATGGAACGAGTGTCGGGCAGCACATGCTATCCCCTCTTTCTGACGGGCTGTTCCACCAAAGAATAATGCAGGTTTGTAGTATTGGCTCTACGTACGTGATCCATTGAAGTTACGGCAAAGTGCAGCACCCACAGAGTCTTCTAGTCATTTAAATACGGTACTTTTGTACATGTTTTTTTTTTTTACGACTCCATGAGATTCAGCTATAATTGGTGAACCCCAAGAAAAACTTGTCAACCTAGAAGCATATGTAATAAGCCGGAGAGAAAGTCTATCATACACATTTTTGAATACAATTTAAAAATTGTTTACATTAAATAAGAACCTAACTGATCTTGTGTTGTTGATCCTTTGTGTGAATCCCATCTATGTCAACCTATGAAGACATTTGCATGTAATAAGCTGGCAAAAAAGTAAATTTGCGAATACAGTTTAAAACTGTTCTTACGCAACTGAATCAGAACCTTACTGGTCGTTTGTTGCTGTCCTTGGCCCCGTTGCAGGAAGAGATACAATCGATTGTAAGGTTTAATTTAGTCAGATCATGGCTTGTGTTCTAAATGCGCAAATCTGATTGGTTGAAACTCGCAAATTGTCTGACTTACAATTAATTGTAACTTACAATCGATTGTATTTCTTTCTGCAACGGGACCATGATCTGACTGACAATTAATTGTAACTTACAATCGATTGCATCTCTTTCTGCAACGGGGCCCTGGAATGGGCTCAAGCAGCTATGGAAATACGTTTCAATATTTAAAAGCATGTAATAATTAAGCCGGAGAGGAAGTCTTTCATACAAAATCTGTGAATACGACTTAAAATTGTTCTTACGTAAAATCAGAACCCAAAATGTTTTTTTGTTCTTGATAGAGTAGAAATCCCATCTGTCCTCGGGCTCAAGAAACTATGGAACCTAAAGGCATGTCAACCTATACAGAAGCATGTAATAAGCCGTAGAGGAAGTCTTTCCGTCACGGGTTCGATTACCGGCAAAGCCCAGTTTTCTCTGCTCTTTTTTTTCATTTATACAAAATGTTTGAATATAATTAAAAATTGTTCTTACGTTAAATAAGAACCTAACTGGTCTTTTGTTTCTAATTGATAGAGCGGGAATCCCATCTGTCCTTGGGCCCAGACAACTATGGAAATCGCCGCGGAAAGTCATCGGGGCTTTGCCGCATTTGTCGGCTGCGATCTCCCAGACAGCCACCAGATGCTCGCCTGCATGCGAACAGTGGATGTTGACGAGCTCCAGAAGAAACAATCATCGGTAAGCTATCAGCCTTTATCAGGAACGTATTTCGGTCATAATTATATTTGCAAAGTAATCATCAATTTCATAGGAGAAAGGGGATAATTTGGTGAAATGCCACACGCCACAGGCATAACATAATTTTGTTTACTATATGGATGCACAAATTGAATACCGGTCGAGTTGAATAGAAATTGAAAATTAATTCGTATTTTGCGTCAACAAATGTATTTACCTAATATTGAAAACTCAAAGATATATCATTTTTGCAACAATTTGTCATTTTCTCAAACGCATGTTCTTTTGGATTGTATCACTGTCCAGTATCCAGGCGGTCTGTCCAGTCCCGTGGTCGATGGCCACTTCATACCAGAAGATCCAATCGAGATGGTCAAGCGACGTCAGTTCAAGGTCCTCCCTTCCTTGATTGGTACCAACGAGGACGAAGCAGCCCAGAACTATATGTTCATGGACCCTCCGGACTCCTTCTACGAGCCTCCGATCCTGAACATATCGACAGTCAGGGCGCTCATTCCACTGCTGAACTACTACGCATCCACCGATATTGAGTACGCAGCCATTGAGCAGCAATACATCGACTGGAGCGTAGCTGACAACGCGAGCGCCACACAGTTGGACGCGCTCATCCGCTTCAGCACCGACCAGACTTTCACGTGTCCGACGGAGTCCTACGCGCGTGCGCTCGAGGCTGCGGGCGCGCATGTCTACCGCTACGAAATGACGCACGACCCGTCCTGGTCCGTCTACGCTGGTATTCCGACGTGGACCGGTGCGACACACGCGGAGGATCTGCAGTACGTCTTCGCGTGGGACCTCAATCCGGTGATCAGCCGGGTCGTAGGACAGACCGACGCGGAGAAGGCGATGTCCGTCGAGTTCATGCGGTATTGGACCAACTTCGTGAAGTCGGGGTAAATAAAAGCCTTCTTTGTGGTCGATACAAGACCAACGACACAGAATGTCACATTAACATGCAACCTATCAGGGCTAAATAGTTCCCTTTTGGTCGGCCATATTCAGGGTAAATTTCATAAAATATAAGTAGCAAGTATTTAATTGATCTGTTTTACTCGGAATTTAAAAATGTCAACTTGTAATTATAGTCCTTGAGTTAAAGGGATCTAGTAACTTTGTTGACATGTGCAAAAAGTGATGAATGGTTCATGCAATGTATATTGTTGTTATCTCATATGTCCACAGGGTATTGTGTGAACATTTCAAGTCAAATGGACATTGCATGGCCAAGTAATGAGCGAAAATGCAAAGTGATAGTCACTAACTCACTGCACTCACTTTGTACACGGTAAGAAAAACTCCACCGGAGTTTTTCTTATCTGAATACTTCGATCGTACATATCTTTGTAACGAAAGGGAAATTTGAAAAACCGAAACCTGTCCCATGATTTTATTGGTAATACGAATACAACAAGGTATGAGGGAACCGCTAGAATTACAATTTTATTTTGAGTATTTAGACAATGTTACTAAGTCCCTTTAAATGCATTTTGACCCTCCACTACCGACAAAACGTCTATTCACCACGGGTTCAAAATTACTTTTAAAACATCGATACAAATGTAGTAATAAATAATAATGTAATAATAAAATAATTTGATACTAATATCCTCTAATAATCTACATGTCTGCTGCGCGCTAGCATTGGTTTAATTACACTATTATACAAACTTAAGAATTATGTATGCCTTTAACCCTAGAAAATAAATTAATTTTCGGTTTTCATTCAATTATCAAGGAACCCAAACGAACCGATGACAAGCAGTATCTACCCTGTGTGGCCAAGGTTCACCATGCCAGAACAGGAGTACAAGCAACTCTCCCTGAACATGACCAACAGCCGGGCGATGAGGGCGGCAGACTGCCACTTCTGGAGAAGCTTCATGCCAGATCTTCATACGCAAACAGGTAAGGAAAAAATTACATTAGATTGCATACATCATTAGTGTATGCTCTCATATAATGCAGGTAATGTGTCCTAGCTGGCTGCGTCACTAACGAACCGTGTTTAAGAGCAAACCAACATTATAAGGTTAAAACTATAAAACTAAAAAACTAAAAAAATAAATCTTTGTTCTTTGGCCCTATTGCTTGTGTGCAGCCACTCATGGATGACATCCATTGACATTATCCAAGATATCCTTCATTTATAAAGGGGTTTTTTCTTGACCGGGTACCCTGTATCCCCATCAGTAATCTAGCTGGTACTGTTTTCTAGGGGAGCATTTGTTTTTTCATCTATAGTGGATGATCCTAACCCGATTAAGTGGTTAAAATTATCTTAAGATGTTTGATCTAATCCCGCCCTCTGAACAAGAATGCCCCGTTAAATGTTAACCCGTTAATCAGAGACTATTGTAGTAATATTCACTCCTTGGTCGTTCTTTGTTTGATCTGCCAACAGCCCCGATGGAAGAGTTATACGAAGACTGGAAGAAGAACTACGAGCTTTGGAGAGACGTAGACATGCCGAACTGGTCAACCGAATTCAACACGTACAAGGAAGAAAACTCCTGTACAGCCACCGCCGCACCATAACTCCCTTTTTATTAAAGTAAGACGATAAAGAAACTCTACAGAGTTGGTCTACGGAAATATTACTAAGAGCAGTATGCCACGTTAGGCCCAGCTCAGTTTTC
Source organism: Echinarachnius parma (assembly GCA_037951105.1). NCBI lineage: Eukaryota > Metazoa > Echinodermata > Echinoidea > Clypeasteroida > Echinarachniidae > Echinarachnius > Echinarachnius parma. The sequence continues at coordinate 108,577 of JBAMJV010003787.1, read as the reverse complement.
GTCATGTTCGTAAACGAATACTGATTTATGAAAGTGTATTGCTTAACATGCCATGTCTATAGAATAGTTAAGCGATGTTCCATCTTTGGAGCAGAACCTCCGGCAAAATCCGACAAGCGGAGGGTCACACATCGCTCTCATCTAGCTTCAGGACTCGTGTCCTTTAACCCCCTCATGGGAAAGTTATCATGTTGTTCAATTATCATGTGTCCATTGTTTCATAACACTTAAAAGGAACTGCATTGTCGCATCTAAGAGGGCGGTTTCGACCCCGTTTCGACAAACTCGATTACCAGCGCCATGATCCTGTGTTGAGATGGGTTCGGTGAATTCTCGGGTGTGATAATAACGCGTAATTATTTTAATAGATATCGCGGCGTGCATTTAACATGAAGACGATTTCGATTTGAAAGAAGGCATTGCACGAATATATAGTAGGTAATAGATGTAAATATTATTTGTAATTTGTAAATAATTGCTGAAATGGCGCTCTGTATTTTGTTCATTACGATGTACCAATAGTAGCTATTCTGTTACGTATTCCAATGCGATTGTATTATGTTATAATTTATGTCTTGTGTTTTTGTGACCCAGGAAACATCATTGGCTAGTATTACAATGTCATTTTTTATCTTGTATATAATAATGAATAAAGATATGGAAAAAAGTTAAATCGTGTTTCCACTTCATTTGTACTCCTACAGACGCCCTTAAACTGATCTAGTAACTTTGTTGACAAGTGCAGAAAGTGATGAGTGATTAATAAGATGTGTATTGGTTTGATCTGATATGTCCACAAAGTAATGTGTGAAAATGTCACGTTAATTGGATGTTTTTTGGCCGAGAAATGAGCAGAAATGCAAGGTGATATTCACTAACTCATTGCAATACTTTGTATACGGCTTAAATTATCTCGTAGACGCTTCAATCGTAAATATCTTTTGAACGAAATGGAAATTTGAAAAACCGAAACCTGTCCCGTGCTTTTATTGTTAATATATTATGACAAGGTATGGGAGAACCACTAGAGTTCGAAGTAAGTTTTGAGGATATGGACAATGTTACTAAGTCCCTTTAAGTTGTGCATATCCTAATTATGTGTGACCTCATGTCAATTCAAAGAAACGGTAATAATTTTTGTCACGATTTGCAAACGAGGTCATTTCGGTTGTTCGGTTACCACTAATAAATTGGAAAGTGTCTCCATTTAATACTTTAAATTATAATTAGCATTATGGATTACCTTGGCTCTTCGTGACGACATGATGACGTCACGTTGAACTTGGTTGAAGCCCATAGTGCGCACACAATACGTCAATTACGTTAAAGGGACTTAGTAACATTGTCCAAATCCTCAAAATCCAATTGGAATTCTAGTGGTTCCTTCAAACCGTGTTGTATTCAAATTAACAATAAAAGCATGGGACATGTTTCGGTTTTTCAAATTTCCATTTCGTTCAAAAGATATTTACGATTTGAAGTGTTCAGATGTTAAACTATCCATTGGATAGTCGAAACAGTGTACAAAGTCAGTGCAATGAGTACGTGAATATCACTTTGCATTTTTGCTCATTACTCGGCCATATAACGTCAATTTAACTTGAAATTTTCACATAGTACCCAGTGGGCATATCAAATAACATCAATAAACATCGTATCAACCATTCATCACGTTTTGCAAATGTCAACAAAGTTACTAGATCCCTTTAACAACTAATCACTGTTCGGTTTATGTTCATTTTGGAACATATTTAGTCCAACCGAAAGGACATAAAGGAAATTAATCTCCAATTACCAATTACCAGTAAGACCATGGATCATTTCATTATAAGTTAAAAGGATAGTTAAGTATTGGTCAAACTTAACTTTAGTAACAAAAACCTGCACCATTACGGTACAAAGTAATAGTTATAACTTCACCATGCTCGAAAAGTATACACAATTACAAACGACTAAGTAAAACCCCTGTTATCATTCAAAAAGAGCCGTTACAACTCAAGAGGGCGCTATTTAAAAGAAATCATTGGTTTTAGCCTTTTTTCATACAAAATTGTGCATTTAATGTTTGTTAAAATAATGATTCAATAGAGATATCATCAACGACTTTTTAAAAACCTATTCTGATTTTTTTCAAAGTAGTCTTCGAGCATTTTTTGAATTTTTTCTAAAAAGTCTAAATATCGCCCGGTGATTGCCGGTGAAAAACATTTTGAATACAAATATATTTATGGATATTTCAGCCGTTTCTGAACCGATTTTGATCAAATAAAGTTTATTCTGTCATTAAAAATTGTATGTTCTTTCGAATTTGACAGTCAGTTTTTCATCTCACAAAACAATATTGGGGGGCACTTCGGGAAATACCAATACTCAACACTACCTTTAACCTGTTAACGTTCAATTTTGATACATCATAATTATTTAAATGTTATCATTTATATTTTATTTTGATTTAATTCTGTTATTTGGTACTGTATCTTGTATATGCGAATTATTAATTTTTTTTAATTTCTAAGGTACTTCAGATGGATTATGAGGCGACCTTGCACAAAACATGTTCGAATCGGATCGATTAATAGTTAATGGTTTGAATTTGTCATACATCCCATTCATACTTACGTCTAGCACTGGCTCGGCACTGGATTAAGCCAGTGTCGAGCCAGTGCTAGACGTAAGTATGAATGGGATTATATTTTCAACAACATAATGCAGACTGAACTTTAGATTCATTTTAAAGCTAAATACATGTAACCGTTTCGAGAAAACCTCTCAAACGAAAAATGTATAATATAGAAGATTCGCTTGTAGGCTATTATCGACAATGTATCCATGTACAAAATATGGTCCTACACCCCATTAGCAATAGTTGCTATTTTTGTATGGTCCTTTCTGTAATTTACATTGTTATCTGTGAACATTTTGGTGATAACGTTATTGATTCATTCGTTCAAAAATGTAAAAATTAATGTGAAATGTTATACCTACTCTTTATTATATCATTCATCTCTGCATTAAACGGATTAACAAAACAAAAACACAAAACTGAATATTTTAGCAATCAATTGTCTGAAATAACGTAGTCGTATTATAGCACACGATAAAAATACATCCACGCACTGAAAGCACGTCGTAACGGAGCCCGCCCGTAGAGCTGCCTTGCATGGAGTGCGTAATGTTTGTTAATGCGCTTGTTCATGAATGGAAAATCTGCGCAATGCGCGCACTAATTTTTAACGCGCGCTGGCGCTTGCACAAAACAACAACATAAAAAAAAGTACCATTCCACGTTAATGACGTCAAAATCGTGGAATGGTACTAAAAGTTCTATTCAATGAAAATGACGTCAAAACAGGGGCGTCGATCCTAAGGGGGGGGGGGCAGGGGGGCGGTCGCCCCCCAATGAAAATATTGGGGTGGCGAACATATCATTTCGCCCCCCAAATAATTCCGAAAATGAGGAAGAAAAAAATCGAGTGATATAATGCCAAAGAGGGGAAAGACACATTCATCAATAATTAATCTTCAAAATAGCCGTTTTTTAGTTTGAAAAGGACTGTAAATCTCTGTTTTGCAGCGCGCTTCGCGCGCATACAGTTTCTCATATTGCAAGTTTCATTTGGGTTGCGGGAACTCACCTTTCGAAATGTGTTGGGCAGTGTAATTTCTCAAACGAAGTTTATTAAACCCTCATCTATAGATAGCACACCCTCACAGAAAATAAAATAATCTGAAATTTATCTTTCAGTCAATTCGGTCCATCTGCGCTGAACGCAAATCAAATTGGAATATCATGTCCCCCCACATTTGAAAGTGGAGGAGATTGATTATATACTTCATATAACGTGAAATTTCTGTCTCAGGTGTGCACCAAATCGCACAATTTCACGCACAAAAATACCGCTCGGTCGCTTCGCTTCCTCGCAATGTATCCCCTCCACTTTTGAGAAGTTGACGCCCTTGCTTAGTTTCATGGAGCCCAATGCCCTAGACTATAAATATGGCTCTATATAGTATACAGGATCACGTGGATCCATCTCATGCAAGGCTCAATCTTTTCCTCGCTATGGCCCTTTAAAAATACGTTACGAGTAGGTTCACTATTTTATACAATTTTAACACCCATGATAGGAGTTGCAAATGTCTGAAATCGAAAAGCTTCCGGGGGCTCCGCCCCCTGGACCCCCAGTATTGTCCACAAATGTGGGTGCCCCCTAAAGTCAGGTCTTCGAGCCATCAAGACACTTTCAATGAGCGCTTAATAAAACTTCGGGCATGCCAATGTGGGGCTTTTAGCTCTCTCAGTGGTCACTCTGGATTTTTTTTCTTCAAATTTCGCCCCCCAAATCGCAAAAACGGATCGACGCCCCTGCGTCAAAATCGTGGAATGGTATATTTCCACGAATGTCATGTGACCTGAATTCAACCAATCACATTGCGAGAACATTCTAAGGTGTCATATAATATACTCATAACTCATCTCTGAATGTAACGAAACGAAGAAAACAAATTCATGAAATGTATTATTTAAGCAATAAATTGTTCAAAATAGCGATAATATTTATCCACACACAGAAAGCACGTCGGAAGCAGAAGCATGACATGATCGAATCGTGTAGGGGGCCAAAATGAGTAAAAAAAAGACTTTTGAATGTTGGTGCCATCTCAACGACACAATAGTTTCGGCCCTATATATTTCTGCGATAGAAAATGTAAAAGGCAACACAAAACACTATCAAAACAGGATCAGATCATAATTAGTGTTTTGTGCTGCCTTTTACATTTTCTAATTAATATGATTAATTATATTTGTATGTATTCAACACTCATAATGCAAATCCCTCGTAACTATTATTCAATATGACTGCAAAACATATCTCTTGAGCATGCTAGAGTGGCGATGTTAATAAATGTATAGGTTTACATGATGTTTCTACCAATGTACTTATGTTAGTCATTAGAATATTGAAAAGGGGAAAATCTATTTTTGACCTACTTTCTGTATACCTATCGCTGTTTTGTACATACTTATAAAGAATGAAGGATAACGAACTTGTGGAAATGTCATCATACACATATGAGAGATATAATATGTTCAATAATATTATGCAGGAATTATGTTTTTGTTTTTTTAAGGGTTTAACCTACTTACTGAATACCTATCGCTGTTTGTACATACATGAAGGATAACGAACTTGTTTAAATGTCAACATACTTGAATAATAATATTTTTGAGAGATATATTATGTTCAATGATATCATCCCTTCATTCTAATTATAAGTCCATGTGCGCACGAACCAAAATAAAATAGGGGACTGGCTCGGTTTTCAATTTGCAATTTCAATTTCAACTTTATTTTCGTTTTCAACAAAATCAATTACAATCATTTACAAAATAAGGATATACATAAGGAAACAGAGGGATCCTGTAAAAAGCAATGCTTGTAAAAATATGGAACCCTTCCTCAAATATATTATGTTCAACTAGTGGCCAATTAGCGCCCCTCCGCGACGCCGTACGTGTGCGCATATGATCCTGTTAGTGTGTACAGTAATCGCTTGCGCTCTGAATATCTCCGATGAGCGTATTATCGCATAAATAAACGTCGCTCACAGTGCGATTCTTGTATAAATTAGTCCAGGAAATGGTCCACTTTTCGATATTTTTTCAGTCAATCTAAAAGTGAGTGAGTGCAATCCTTTCTATGGTACACACATATGCGTGATTGACTCATCGAGCATTTGTTACGTGATATGGATTTAGAGCGCAATATAGATTTAGAGACCACAGACATGCATGCTTCATGTTGTCCATGTGCGCACTAGCAATATTTCTTATTTCTAGTCCCTTTACCAATTTGTTTGGGTACATTTTTTATAAGATTGTTTATCATATTATCTATGAACATTTTATTGATAACGTTATTCATTCATTCATTAATTCCAAAATTCAAAATGTGAAATAGTATATCATAGCTCATCTCTGAATGTAACCATGGTAACGAAACGAAAACAAAAATCCATGAAATGTATTATTTAAGCAATACTTTGTTCAAAAGAGCGATAATATTCATCCACACACGGAAAGCACGTCGGAAGCAGCAGCATGACATGATCGAATCGTGTAGCGGGGCCAAAATGAGTAAAAAATACTTTTGAATGTTGGTGCCATCTCAACAGCACAGTCATAAATTGTTGGGAAGTTTTGGCCCTATATATTTCTGCATTTTAACGATTTTCAGGATCAGATCATATATTTTCTTAAAATTATAATCAATATACATATTTCAATAGGTGTTTTTTCCAACCTTGCTGTTTTAGCTTTAATTTGGGTATCCTTAATAATTGCAACTGAAGAAAAACTTGGTGCATATAAACAATGTTGTGTCTGTATGTTTGATTTGTGTTACCTTTTACATTTTCTAATGAATATGATTAATTATATTTGTATGTATTCAACACTCATAATGCAAATCCCTCGTAACTATTATTCATTATGACTTCAAAACATATCTCTTGAGCATGCTAGAGTGGCGATGTTAATAAATGTAGGGTTTACACGATGCTTCTACCAATGTACTTATGTTAGTCATTATAATATTGAAAAGGGGAACAAATCTATTTTTGACCTACCTTCTGTATACCTATCGCTGTTTTGTACATACTTATAAAGAATGAAGGATAACGAACTTGTGGAAATGTCAAGATAATTTTTTATATGAAAAATAATTTCATTAGAGATATATATGTTCAATAATATTATGCAGGAATCATGGATTTAAAAAATAGGTTTTTGACCTAAGATACTTTACTGTATTGCTGTTTTGTACATACTTGAATGAAGGATAACGAACTTGTGGAAATGTCAACATATTATACACGAATTCATTATTCTTGAAGGATATATGTTAAATAATATTATGCAGGAATCATGAATTTTAAAAATAAGTTTTTGACCTAAAATACTTTACTGTACACCTATCGCTGTTTTGTACATACTTGAATGAAGGATAACGAACTTGTGGAAATTTCAACATACACGTATTAATTATTCTTGAGAGATATAATATGTTCAATAATATTATGCAGGAATTATGTTAAAAAAATTATGTAAAAAAAAAATTATGTAAAAAAAAAAGTGTTTAACCTACTTATTGTATACCTATTGCTGTTTGTACATACATGAAGGATAACGAACTTGTGGAAATGTCAACATACATGAAGGATAGGGAACTTGTGTAAAATGTCAACATACACCCCAGAACAGGTTAAAAAACCTTACCCGTAACAAACAATATGCCTACCTCACCTAGAAAGATGTGCGAGCAAAAAGTAGGTTTATTCAAACTCCCTAACTGAACTCGTCTCTGGTGACACAATTCTCGAAAGATATCATACTTGGAAAAAAAAAATTATGGGGAGCCTGCAGCCCCCAAGACCCCCTCCCCCCCCCCCCCCCCCCCCCCACTCACAAAATAATAAAATAATACTAATAATGATATTTAATAATATTAAAGGGGTAGTTCAGTTTTGTTTTAGAGAGCGCTGCACAAAATACATTTTTTGTGAGATAATGAAAAACTGAGTGTAAAATTTGAAAGAGCATACAATTTTGATTGACAGAATAAACTTAATTTGATCAAAATTGGTTCAGAAACGGCCGAAATATTAAATATATCCGATCAGAATAAATCTGGGGCCCAGATTTATTCGATGAATTTTGGGTGTTTTTTTTTTAATCCTTACACTTTTTTCAGAAATTTTCAAAAAAGGTTTTTAAATAGTTGTTGATGATTTCTCTATTTAATCATTATTTCAACAAAACATCACATGCAAAATTTTGTATGAAAATGGTTGAAACCGATGCTTTTGTAGAGAGTGCCCTCTTGTGTTTTTATGGCTCTTTTGTAATATAAGAAATATAATAAAATATAATAAATAAATAAATACATTCAAAATACGTCATTGATTAGTCGATAAACCTTGCAGATTACTAGTAGTCGATTTGCATAATTTGCGTTGGATTTGTGATAATATTAATATTTTAAAAGCTTTTCATATCTTCATAATCCATCATCTAGATGATAATTCTTCTTGACTTTTAAAAGGATCTTGTAAGCAATTCTGAATCGACCGTGCTGTTTTCCTGAAACCAGACTTGTGCATGGGAGTGGTTTGTTTTCTTTCGAATGTCCATTTCGTTATTGAAATATTTATGATGTACATGTTTGATTCAATTTTGAGCTCAGTAGTTTTATCCAAAACGGCAACAATTTGATTTATTTTCGAGAGTAACTTGTTTATACATTACAATAAGAGTAATACTAAACAAGTCATGTGGAACAGCCTACTGAAAGTTTCTCCCTCAGTGGACATAGATTAGTTTTTACATGTGGCAACTATACCTTCCCTTGATATGCATGATCCACTGCATATAGGGGAAGTTTAAAGGGGTAGTTTAGTTTTGGTAAAGAAGGCGCTGCACGAAATAATATGTTTGTGAGATAATGAAAAACTGAGTGTATAAGTCTGAAAGAGCATACAATTTTAATGACAGAATAAACTTTATTTGATCAAAATCGGTTCAGAAACGGCTGAAATATCAATAAATATATCCGATCGGAATAAATCTGGGCCCCAGATTTATTCGATGATTTGTTTTTATTTAAAAAATGCTTACACTTTTTCAAATATGTTCAAAAGAGGTTTTTATATAGTTGTTGATGATCTCTCTATTTAATCATTATTTCAACAAAACATCACATGCATAATTTTGTATGAAAATGGTTGAAACCAATGGTTTTGTAGAGAGTGCCCACTTGTGTTTTATTTGCTCTTTTTTAATATAATAAATATAATAAAATATAATAAATAAATAAATAAATACATAAATAAACAAATACAAAATACGTCATTGGTTGGTCGATAAACCTTGCCCGTAACTAACTGCAGAGGAGGGACACAAGATTATTTGTAACCGATTTACATAATTAGCGTTGGATTGGTAATTATATTAATATTTTAAAAGCTTTTTATATCTTCATAATCCATCATCTACATGATCTAGATGATAATTCTTCTTAAATTTTAAAAGGATCTTGTAAGCAATTCTGAATCGACCGTGCTGTTTTCCTCTTACTTTATGAAACCAGACTTGTGGGAGTGGTTTGTTTTCTTTCAAAATGTCCATTTCGTTATTGAAATGTTTATGATGTACATGAATGATTCAATTTTGAGCTCAGTAGTTTTATCCAAAACGGCAACAAGTTGATTTATTTTCAAGAGGAACTTGTTTCAACCCTACTGAAACTTTCTCCCTCAGTGGACATTATTGGATTAGTTTTTACATGTGACAATAAATCCCTTGATATGCATGATCCACTGGGGAAGTTTAGGCTGATCAAACCCGTATTAGTTTTAAGAAAAAAAAAATCATCATTTAAGTGTATAATGTATTATTAATTGCATATCACGTGTTGATCATTTGAAGCAAAATGATGAATAAATCATGTATTTTTCATCGCATCATGTATAGCGATTTTCTCCTAATCAAACTGTTTCCGCAAAACTCCCTAAAAGCTTAATTTTATACTTCCGATCACTGCTTCCACAGTTTTCGTTTGACTTTTACCCAATTTGGGGACTTTTCCTAAAATCTTATTGCGAACATTTGCGAACGGAAATGTTACGGTCTATGTTCTATGATCTATGTAGATGTAATAATTAATATGTTAAGAAGTTATATTTGCTTTCTTATATCAGTCCATTTGGCGAAAACAACTCCGTTATGTAAGAATTCTTAAATTTAAGTAGGCTATATATATCAAATTTCTTCCAAAGTATGCACCATATTGCATTATTTCGAATGAAAATTGCAAAAGCTTCCTACCGTGGAAGGGGGGATACCCCCTTCCACACCCTCCCCCATTTGCGCGATTCGCGCCATCGGGCTTGGTCGCTCCGCTCCCTCGCATCACGCCCCCCCCCCCCCCCCCCAATATTCGGGCAAAAGACGCCAGCCCCCCATGGGGGAAAAGGGCCAGCTACGCCCATAACCATAAACTGAAGAGCATAATTATATTTTTTTTTTTTTTTACTGTAGTTTTTCTTTTAAAGATAAACAAGAGAAGTTTGTTTTTATTTTTTTCCATAGCCACTGATTTCAGAAGAATCATTAGTAACAGATTGTCATGAACTGAGATTAATTCTCCTGAGAATTCGTTCGTTTTTAAGACAAAATGGCGCAAAGCAATGAAAATTTGCAACAAGAATTAAATCAAATATAGCCTATAGTTCTGATGTATTTTCATGATTTTTAAGTTTGTGATTAAAATCTGCTAATGGGGTTTTTCATGATGTCTACAAAAAAATGAAAAAATCCACTTTTGTTTAAGTTTATGGCATGTATGGGGTAAACATTGAAGAAATTGCATACACACATTATAATGTACACATGTGTTTGAAGGTCACCTCCACAATGACTTTTCGGAAATGTTATGGTCTATGTTCTATGATCTATGATATGAAGATGTAATAATTAATATGTTAACAAGTTATATTTGCTTTCTTATATCAGTCCATTTGGCGAAAACAGCTCCGTTACGGTAATAATTCGGGGCTCTATGTTTGTATCATATTAGCCCTATTGTGGTGACCTGAAGAAATGTTGACGATTGCAGTTGAACTTGACCTGCTTGACATGTATGCGGCAGGGGTGTCGATCCGTTTTTGAGATTGGGGGGCGAAATTTGAAATTTTTTCCAGAGTGACCACTGAGAGAGCTAAAAGCCCCAGATTGGCATGCCCGGAAGTTTTATTATGCGCTCATTGAAAGTGTCTTGATGGCTCGAAGACCTGACTTTGGGGGGCACCCACATTTGGGGACAATAATGGGGGTCCAGGGGGCGGAGCCCCCGGAAGCTTTTAGATTTCAGACATTTGCTCCTAGCATGGGTGTTAAAATTGTATAAAATAGTGAACCTACTCATGACGTATTTTTAAAGGGCATAGCGAGGAAAAGACTGAGCCTTGCATGAGATGGATCCACGTGATCATGTATACTATAGAGCCATCGATATAGTCTAGGGCATTTTGGCTCCCATGAAACTAAGCAAGGGCGTCAACAATTTCTCAAAAGTGTAGGGGAGACATTGCGAGGAAGCGAAGCGACCGAGCGGGGGAGGGTGTGGGAGGGGGTGTCCCCCTCCCACAGTAGGGAGCTTTTGTATTTTTGGGCGTGAAATTGTGCGATTTGGTGCACACCTGAGAAAGAAATTTCACGTAATATGAAGTATATAGGTATGGAACCAAACATACATAATGACAAAGGGAGGGGGACAATCTGCTCCTTTTTCAAATGTGGGGGGACATGATATACCAATTTGATTTGCGTTCAGCGCATATGTAGGCCTACCGAGATTATTTTATTTTCTGTGACGGTGTGCTATCTATAGATGAGGGTTTAATAAACTTCGTTTGAGGTGTGCGTTTGAGAAATTACGCTGCCCAACACATTTCAAAAGGTGAGTTCCCGCAACCCAAATGAAACTTGCAATATGAGAAACTGTATGCGCGCTTCGCGCGCGGCAAAAAAGAGATTTACAGTCCTTTTCAAACTAAAAAACGGCTATTTTGAAGATTAATTATTGATAAATGTGTCTTTCCCCTCTTTGGCATTATATCACTCGATTGTTTTCTTCCTCATTTTCGGAATTATTGGGGGGGCGAAATGATATGTTCGCCCCCCCAATATTTTCATTGGGAGGGCGACCGCCCCCCCTGCCCCCCCAGGATCGACACCCCTGGTATGCGGTATGCCAAATAAGAAATTTGTTGATTTAATTATAAAGGAATTGGAGAGGGAGGCACTAAAATTGTGCCCTCCCCCATCCCATTGGGCCTGGGAACGCCATAATAGCTTTTCTGGATCCCGCATCATCGACCTGTCTGAGGGATCTCCTTTTACATTTGCCATTTTTCTTATGAGAGACCAACTATACTAGATGTTTAGCTCTGTTCTAACAGAGCGTTGAATCCGCATTTCAAGGTTTGTATCATGAGTAGGCGCGTTAAAAAGAAAAAGAAAAATATTCCTTACAACCAGCGGTATAGTGGTGTAGCTCTGGGAGGGGGGCACCCCCTCCCCCCCCCCCCCCCCCCCTATAATGACTTGACAAAAACAAAACAAAAACAGACTACATAAGGGGGGAGGAAAGAAAAAATACATAATGGTCTGCCTGAATCCACCCTGCATCAATTATTTTAAGCGAACAAGTCGAGTTAGTTTTCAACATAATCTGATATACAAACACAATCAACAAGAGACATTAATTTTATTTAAATATTTCAAAATGTAAGACATTTGAAATCATACAAAATCAAAACAGTCCAAGCAAAGACGCTCAATCTATATAGTTGGGCCAAGAGCCGTATTATAATTTCGGAGTCAATCTCAATTTTGAGTTTGAAAAGTTTGCTGCCCTCTATTGCTTGATATGATGCATAATGCAGAATCGTCTATTTTTCAGAGGGGGTTTCATCTTTCTTGAAATTGAGAATTATCTACAAATAGATTTGAGAACCAGTATATTCATGTATTTAAAAGAATTTGAATAATTATACTTTATGTAGTCATTCATAATTGTTAATTATTTTATCCGAAAACATTGACTATCGATTATATTTTACGATCTAGTGAATTGTGACATGGAACTATTCCCCTAGAATACATGAATGGAATTTTCCTGAAGACACGTACATTTAATTATTATTGAAAACATGCATGGTTGTAGCGTAAGGACACGTTATCGATGATCAGGCTGTGAAATTACGTAAAATTTGTACTAAATTTGCTACAAAATGGCTCTAGATTTTATGTCCGATGTTGAAGATAGGTTTATGCAGGACAACCTCTTGTCGTCTGAAGATTGGGGTGAGTAGAAATGTTCGAGAAAACAATGAATAATGTTTTATTTACCATTTATTTCCTCCTTGACCTGGTGAGATTCGTTGGTTGACGATGGTGGAACGAAGCGCAACCGGGGCCTGCCCCGTTGCTTTGTGCGTGGCTTCACCCCTTTTCATGTTCTTGTTTCCTTCTGAACCTTCTGAAGTTGTAGTCAGCAGGGCGGTACTCCGCATGTCGCTAACTTTAACTGATTGAATGCATACTGAGATTTAACTCGACAGAACGCTAGTATTAGTGATCTAGGTAAAGTGTCTAACTCCACGAAAAATACTTGGAGCTTCCTCGTTTCTCCTCTGCCGTGTTGTTTAGCTTATGGTAAGAGAAGAATAAAATAGGGTTTGATTTTTTCAAATGTCCCTTTACTTAGTATGAAGATAATTATCATTGAAAATCATTATTTCTAAAGCATTAATCAACGCAATTGAAAAAAGGTACAATGTCTCAGCTGAGAACGTCCGCATGCAGCACCCGTGAGAACATTCCGGAGATTGAACTTTGAGCCGAGCGAGTTCAAATTCCATGAATTATGTATGATTGAGTGACCCCCGCATCGGCACCCTAAAACATTTCCGACAGTTTAAGACTTAAAAATCATTCAAATTTCTTGAAATTGTACTCACATATTGAGAAAATAGTGCAGATTCCGATGCGATGATCAGATTTGCGATATATTAATTATATTTCGAGATATCGCCTTCGAACGCGCGCGTTGTTTTTTGGCTTCACGAGTTCGAAGTGTTTTTAATACCGGCACCCCCTCAACCCTCATTGACAATGCACGCAACTCAAAATTTCTTGTGCGATGTTGGTATTATTTATCGTATTACTCGTAGCGGACGATCAACGCATTATTTCTCCTCAAAATTTCGACCAGTTCAGTTTGTAAGGGTAGCGCGCATCATCTCATGCGCGATTTTTTACAACACGCGCAAAAACAAATATTACGCGGGGTGCCGATATTAAAAACAGTGCCGATGTGTAGTACACCTACCATACTACGTGTGTAAAAATACACTGGTGCGAATATCTCAAACGGATCATTCATTACTGCGACAAAAGTATGGCAGACCATCAGTATTCGGTGATAAAATATGAACTCAATATTCGTTTTTTTCACTAGGTAAACAGTGTTAGTTTTCTTTCAAACTTTCACAAATCTTTCAATTGTATTTTACAATGATATTGATATAGGATTGAAGTCTCAAATGTCATTTTGTGCAATATCTGACACTTAACAGGTATCACTTTAACTGAGATTGAGAATTGCACATCGCATCGGCACCCGTTTACGTTTATCATGTTTACATGTTTTCGACAGTTGTAGAGAGTAAAATGGAATCACAATAGTCTAATACTGAAACTACTTACTTATTACTTAAAGGGACTTAGTAACATTGTCCAAATCCTCAAAATAAAATTTTAATTCTAGTGGTTCCTTTATACCTTGTTGTATTCGTATTAACAATAAAATCATGGGACAGCTTTCGGTTTTTCAAATTTCCCTTTCATTACAAAGATATGTATGCTTGAAGTATTCAGATAAGAAAATCTCCGGGCGAGATTTTCATCCCTGTACAAAGTGAATGCAGTGAGTTGGTGAATATCACCCAATATCACTTTGCATTTTCGCTCATTACTTGGCCATACATTGTCCATTTGACTTGAAATTTTCACACAATACCCTGTGGACATATGAGATAACAACAATATATATTGCATCAACCATTCATCAGTTTTTGCACATCTCAACAAAGTTAATAGATCCCTTTAAATGAACAAATATTGAAATAATGTAAATTCTGGAATGATCATTAAAGACATTATGATGATCGAATTTGCAGTTTGTAAATGCAATTCACATTCAAAGATAATTTGTAAAAAATATGTTGGACTTGGAGTCTTTACTCATGGACTCATGCAATTAATTGCAACTTGCATATTCAGTGTTGCCTACTCGTCCGTAGCCATAGTTAGGCTCCATACAGAAACCTGCGGAAACACAAACAACTTCAACTTCAAGTCTTCTTGCAAAAACAAGCGGACTTGGAAAAATCTCCTTGCGAGCGATGGAAAAGCATTGATTGATGCGAATCAGTGTTGCCAACTCGTCCGTAGCCATACATGTAGGCTCCATACAGAAACCTGCGGAAACGCAAACAACTTCAACTTCAAGTCTTCATGCAATAACAAGCGGACTCGGAAAAATCTCCTTGCGAGCGATGGAAAAGCATTGATTGATGCGGAATATGTATCCGTAATCCGTATCCGTGCATTCTTAAAATTGTTTTGCAAGCGTGCGAAATTCGCGTGTCTGTGCGCGCTCATTCGATTATAAGATTATTTCATGAACAAACAAAAAACAGAACACCTGAAAACAAGCCCAATAAGGCAATATTAACAATAACAGGGCTCCACACTTACCTTTTTTTGTCAGTGGCCCAGTCAGGCTGGTAAAATAATTTCTCCCCCTTTCCTGAAGGCCCAAAAGAAAAATTTACGGGCCTAAAAATGTTATACTAGTTAACTTTTTACTCTACAAAATATCACTCTTTCCTGGCTATTCCTGATCTAACCTTTGATTAGTTTATAGATGGTAGAAACAAGATTTTCTAATTTTGTCAATGTCGTGTTGAAAATCTGTTTGCCCGATCTGGCCACCAAAATATGATTTTTATACTATTTTGCTGGCCCGAAGTGCAATTCACTGGCCCCGGGCCAGTGCGAGTGTCGAGCCCTGATTATAAGGTAACCCGAGACCACAATATTTTCCCTGCAGCTCGTGGTAAAAACAAACAAAATTCTGTGGGAAATATGTGACCGGCTATAGCAAACCCCGGCAATTTTGTTGGTAAAAATCAAAATGTAGATTTTCACACCATTAGAAAGGACTCATCACAAGCTTTCATTTGATGCTTTGTTCTAACTAATTGGTAAATAATTGGCGAAGATATGATTCTTTCAATTTTACAACAGGTCTTTGACACACATTGTGTGAACTTAAAATGCCCATTTCTTCTAAACATGAATTACCGACAAGTACCATGTTTTGCTATAGCGGGTCACATATATGTGGAATTGGCAACACTCAACACTGTGCAAATTGTCTTGGCTGTTGCCGTTGGTGTTGTGTAATACTCATCAAAGCAAAGCATGTCATTTTATAGAAAATTTATTTTCTATCAAAATTGATTCAGAAACAGTTGAAATATCCATCAATATTTAAGATTAGAATAAATGTTGGGCCCCAATATTTATTTGATAATGCCTTCACATTTTCGAAAATATACTAACCAAAGTGGCTTTTAACTCTTATTGTTATGATCCCTCTGATTATTTTAAGGGGAGACTGTACCCCAAATTTGCCCAAAATGTTATTTTATGTCTAAAAAAGTATTTTTACTTAGCCATCTTCTTTGTACATTCAATTATCATCTTGCAAAGTTTGAACAGAAAATATGTATTCTAGACCCCTCAAAAAGTGATAAAAATTAATGAGACGAAGTACTTAAAATATAAAGAAAACAAAACTTTAAATGGCTCTTTCTCAGATATTGAATAATGCCAACGTTATGGCACCGTTTCCTTTCCTGACTCTCTATAGTTTCTTTAATTCACCTGAAAAATGGCACACTTGTAGAGGACACCTGTCTGAACAATCTGAACTACACTTATATGTGTCACATATGTATAATTTGAATAATCATATTTTAATTATCAATATCATGTTACGTAATTAATATTTATCTTTAATGCTTCATAAATCAGTTGTTATAAATGGTAATGAAATGGCTGTAGTTCAACTTGTAGAGTCATGCATAATGAAGCTTTCCTCCAAATTTCAGAGCAATAGGACTATCAGGGACAAAGTTATTTGGGAAATACAAAATCGCTTTGTTTTCCTTTGTTTTATGACCTGTGACCTTGACCGTGACCTCGAGATACAAAATTACTGAAAATTACTGTTGAAATCGTCTTTTTGTCACTACAAAAACATTTCTGCCAAGTTTAAAGAGAAACAAAGGCCAAACAATGAAATTTTCAAAAAAAGGTACAGTCTCCCCTTAAGCAAATATTACTTTTGCAATTTTTTGAAAAGACATGGTTAAAACTTTCAGGTGTTAATAGCTGTTTCTTTTAATGAAAACGGCCTTCTAACTTTTTCTTACTTCAGTTCTAGCCATTTAAATATGTTTTGTTTTTTCCACCATTCAAGCATGGTTACATACATGTACATGTACTCATAAGTATTAGTTTTAAATTATATCTTACAAGTTTTATTTATCTTACAAGTTATTAAATTCCAGTCTGACCAGAAAGTTCTGCACTTTCCTGTTAAAAGTATTCTGATACCATCAGTTATTTGCTGGCCATAATCTAGCAATCTATAGACTATACTGACTATAGAAATAATCTAGCAATAATCTATGTAGCAATTTTATTTTCGCACCTAAAAAAAAAATCTTGTTTGAAACTGTTCACTGTACATAGAGCAGATATGATCCAGATATACAAAATAATACACAGTCTTGACGATCTTCACCCATCAAAGCTGTTTGATATTTCATCCGGAAGCAGAACTAGAGGTCACCAGTATAAACTGCAGAAGAAACACGTCAACTTAAAGTTGAGGCAGTGTTCTTTTTCACAGAGAGTGATAAACGAATGGAACAGTCTACCCTTGTATGTTGTAGAAAGCTCGTCTATAAATGTCTTTAAATCCAACTTGGAGAGATTTTGGTCTGTAAAAAGAGACAAATTCAGTCCTGATGAAGGTTTTGCCTGCCCATGTTCATCATCTGCTGTACAGCATCACTAATCACACAGAAGTTCAGACCTACTCTGATGTCGTTGAGGGGTAAATAAGTTTGTAAAACTTTATAAGGCCACATCCAAATATTTTGTTCATATTACCATTTCATACACCATGTTTAAGGGCCTAAATTTCAGATCTAATCTACTTTGTCTGAGCATGAATCGCATATTAGGATGCATGCTGGATAAACAAGGTCGAAATGTATGATTAATACTTAAAAACAGAACCTAAAAACATAACTGGTTTACTTATTCTAAACAAAGTTTCTATTTCTCCTCTATCAGGCGATCCAACCTGCAATTACTTCAATGAAGACCAGTTACGGGTAGATGATCTGGTGAACGACAACAGGTTCCAGTGTGCAGAAGAAGGTCACATCAAAGTAAGTTATTTGAACCTTGTGCAGACTACACAGGGCGGCCCAAAAAAAAACAGAACGGGGCACTTCCGAAAATAAAGTAACAAAATGATTATGTCCATCGGATAGGGTGTCCTTTCCAATGAAAAACGATGCCAAGAACAATCATGTTGGTCGTGTAGTTTTTGTGTTAGGGCGCTGTGAGTGACCATTGTTAGTGTGCATTCAGCTGTGTGCCGAGAGAATGTGCATAGTTGTTCGATACTATGACGGGCAGTAAGTCCAATTTATCAGGCACTGACTTGGTAAAAATTGACAAAAATGGGAACTTGACATGGTGTCACTCACAGCTCCCTTAAACAAAAACTACGGACCAAAATTACTGTTCTTGGTATCGCTTTTCATTGGAAAAGACACCCTATCCGATGGAGAAAAAAAAAAATTGGGAAGTGCCCCGTTCCGTTTTTCGCGGCCACCCTGTATATTTTGGCTGCAATGCAATGAACAAAAAAAAAAGCTTAGTTATTTAATTCTGTACTAACAAATGAGTGGCAACTACTTGAAATTTTGTACACATGAAGATCTCTAGACATTATAAGTGCACAAAGTCATCAAGCGTGAAAGTTGCACATCAAATAGTGTATTTATTGTAACATAATGTGTAGAAAATGGGGTTTTCTGTACAAAATCTATCATGGGGTAAGATTTGGACTGACAAATTATGAGCATTTTCAGTATTAAAAAAACTTTTAAAAATATCTTCATGAAGACATGGTGTCTTGACTACAAATGGGTATTTAATTAAAGCTAACATATCAAACTTCATTATTTTGCCATTTAGATAACTTACAATTGTGAACATGATTAGCTTTTGGGGGTTTTTTTTCATAACATTTAGATGAAAATATCTCATTACAAATTTATCAAGAACTAGAACTACCTCAGAAAGATCTATCATAGAAAATATTGACAGGTCTACAAAACTTAATGTAACAAAATTTCTGTTCACATATATTATACATGTGTAGATCTGTATCTCTGAGTGTATATTTGTATTCTTTGTGAAATTTCTTTTCTGAAAATGTATCAGTGAAAAAAATACACCGGGGCTCTGGGCGAATTTGCCCCCAAAATGCCCAAAAGAGCCCCCAAAAATTTGCATAGAGTTCAATGCAAAACAAATTATAGAGTGTTATTTTCATGAAGGCAAGCTTGAAAAGTAGCCCTTGAAAAATAAATATTAATTTTTTCCCTGAAATGTATATATATTTTATGTATTCTTCAAAAAATATTTGCTATCAAATGTAAAATTGTCCCACCGAATTCCAAATCAGTGTGCAATGCAAAAGGAGGCACCCTCACGACACACAATCTTATGAATTAATTTCATTCTAATCGCAATCCAGGCTGCTAAATTGAAGAAATCAGAAAACTGTACTAATGAAAATGCATTTTAATTAGCGCACGTGGAAGGATATATGCTGTACATAGATGTACTCAGTATTTTTAGTCAGGATATTTTATCCGTCTCCTTTCTGTACACTCCAGTCTTCGGTTGATTTGTAGCTTTGTATGGATGGCACAACTGTGCCTAATTACCATTTTATATACCGTAAACCGGGGTGACTTTTGCCACTTTTTGAATATTTTCTTGAATAATTTTTTCATAATTATTTTTTTTCAAAAATTTCTTCCATAATAAGGGTGTACTAGTAAAGGTCTATCCACTGCATATACATTACATTCTTCCCTTCTTGATTTTTATTTTTCTTTATTTTGTTGGTCGAAGACTGGCAAAAGTCACCCCGGGTGTCGGGGTGACTTTTGCCGGCACACATTTTCTTGTTTTTAATACAACACTTTCAATATTTTTCATTACTAATGTTCTTTGAAAATACACTGAACCTCTTTCTCCTATTGTTTTACTTATAAATACTTTTAAAAATACATAATTTTAGTTTAAAAAATGATATTACAATAGGATAATGCACAATTTTCAAAATCTTCAAAATGTACACATTGCCTTCCCCTATCTCAAGTCTGATAACAGTTCACATAACCTCTTCTTATGTCACTAGCTCTATCAGTGAACATTACTGCAATTTTAAATAATAATAATAATGAAACATTTTTATATAGCGCATTTTCACATAATTATAGTCTCTATGCGCTTAAATTTTCATGGAAATTTAGTTCTAAGAATGCTAGATTCACATCTTCACATTTTCTTTGCCACAAGATGACTACTACACTCCAGAATTTTGGTTCAGTGTACACTGTTATTCCTTTAAATAATTATAAATTAAAATAAAACTGAAAATTGTTCTTGAAACATAATCTAATTGATCATAAGGCCAAAGTAAATTATATTTCTGATCACACTGCATTCATACATGTAATGCACAATTTATAAAAATCTGAAATATGAGACTTAAAGGAGACGTCCGGACGATTTGTAAAAAATTCTACCATAATCTACATAAATCAAAGACCAAAACTACCTACTTTTAATAAAAAACACCCTCCAAACCTGTCACAATCGAATTTTCAGTGTCACTAGTTTTGAATCGTAACTGTTCACTTTATGTACGCTAGCGAGAAAGATCACGTGACGGCGTGGCGTATCAGCCTCACTTTGCGCGCGCTACCGCGGTGAAGCGGCTGCTATATTTTGCTTCACTTCATTTGCTAAAATGACGATGTGTCAAGCGTTTGGATGTTCGAATAAGCCAGGCAATGGCCAGAAAAGATGTTTTTTTGCCATTCCCAACCCAGCAAATGAGAGGGAAAGGTGCGCTAGATGGCTCGCCAACATTGGAATTGACACATTTGACGTCAAAACGTACAAATATTGCAGGAATCGAGTCGTCTGTAGAGGATCATTTCGAGCCGGAGTGAGCACTAGAAGGTCTGCCAGAGTTTCGGCAGGCCCCGCGCTGCGAGAGAGGTAGCTAGCTAGCGCGCCAACTGCCTTGTAAGTTGCACTCTTAAAAAGTGCCGAAAAGGAACGAAAATGCAAGATTATCACGATCGCACCTATTCTAGACTATCTCTTATTTTACTTACATGTTTGCAAGGCTTTTAAAACAAATACGAGAACAATTACCTGCAAAAACAGCAAAAAAATGGGCTGATAATCTCCCGATAATTTCCTAACTCGCTCGGACCAGATGAACTGAACCTAGCGCTCTTTTGTTGCCAATTTGCGAATGGGGTAGACTACGTGTATGATACGCATACTACACGTTATATGATATCGCAGCCCAGAAATTGGCAACGTTCGCAAACGATCTGATTTTCTGCTATTTTCAATCGCTTAGTGAAAGTCTCGCTCGCGTAACAAGCGCTTGAGTTTTGAATGTTTTACTTCGGGAAAAGTAATATTTTGCTCAAAACTGAGGTCATTCTGAATGTTCTGTAACTATATTTCCGTAAATATTGTTACATAAATCCAGCAAAGCATCGATACTTGTCATTTTATTGCCGTATAAAAAGATGAATTTGAGCGCGAAACACTGCATTTTTGCAGACCGCTTTATGAGATTCGATCGGATAAAGCCGCCGCGCAGCAGCGGTTCAGCTGCCTGTGCTGCGCTGGCGGGCGGCCGGACGACCGCGGGCTGCAAATTTTGCGGCAGAGGGCTGATGAAAGTGAGGCTGCTACGTCATGCGCAATGCATCCTGGGACAGATTCTACTCGAGGCTGCTCGCGGCCGATTCGAACAAGAAGAATTACCTTATTTTTTCGAAAACTGATTGTGAATGATTCTGATGGTCTTTTCTTATCAGGAAAAAGGTTATAGACTCCTAAAATATTGTACTTTCCCCTAGAAACTGCTGAAAATCATCCGGACGTCCCCTTTAACCACATTATTGCCTTTTCATTTTTTGTGTGACATTTGAAGGCGCAATAGCCTAGATGCGATTTTTAGAGCTTGCTTGATATGCACTGAATATAAACTAATAATTACATTACATTTTGTCTCCTATTTACAACTCTGTAACCAAAAACATAATAATTCTATTCTGGCCAAAGTCACCCCGAGCTTGCAGCAAATAGCCCGGGGTGACTTTTGCCATGGCCATTTTGAAAAAATCAGAGGGAGGGTTGATGAAGTTAGTGCATTGGCAGTTTGGTACACCCTTAGTGTACGTTACCTGACATATTTGCTTGATTCTCCATTTTCCGTTTTCTGTAGAGACTCAAAAGTTTGACCACCATATCAATCATGCGCTTTATTTTTCATACAAAAAACAACAACAAAAGCACAGAGGGTAAGCCGTTATAAAAGAACGTTATGAATTTTTATAATGTTCATACATTAGCCTATAAGAATATGTAAAAATATTTTCAGAAATTTGTTCAAGTAAGAGAGCCTCAATGAAAATACATTTTTGTCACAGGGTGGCAAAAGTCACCCCGGCGGCCAAAGTCACCCCGGTTTATGGTAATGAATGATAATCATTGATATGCAGAGCTCTTTGTTATCAAAGCTGCATGGATCAATACTAGACAAACATTTGTTGGGCTTCAGTCCGCATCCCATCTGCTTGACTGCTTGTGCAGATACTTTGCTTTGCTTTCATTTTCTTTTTCTTTGTTTATTGTTAAATGTCTGTGAGTGGTGGTCAGGTCATGCATGCATACTGTACAATTACATGTAGGTAATAAACTGGGCTCCAAAAGAAACTTATCACTTCTTCAGAGCGACACACATTATA
The DNA here is from genome assembly GCA_037951105.1 of Echinarachnius parma. NCBI lineage: Eukaryota > Metazoa > Echinodermata > Echinoidea > Clypeasteroida > Echinarachniidae > Echinarachnius > Echinarachnius parma. The sequence goes on along the minus strand of JBAMJV010003787.1, from coordinate 85,720 downwards.
ATCCGAAGCACAAAAATGAATCATAATTGGGCATATATAATAGCTATAATATTCCTCAGCAAGCATATCTAAAAAAATTATGTTTGATTTAGTCAACAAAGAATAAAATAAAGTGAAATCGCAAGAGGTCATTTTTCAAAAATCACAGAAACTGCTCGCCTTCCGGGCACGGAGCTCAGTACGGACAATAGCCAGTCTGGTGGTTACATAACCTGCCTTTGATGTTGAATGAATAGCTATTGAAAGTTCTGAATAGACCGCCTTTCGTGGAGGTTCGCAGCGAGCAATTTCTGTGATTTTTGAAAAGTGACCTGCAGCGATTCCATCGCATTTTTCTCTTTTTTGGCAAAAGCAACCTTTCAATTTTTCAGATATGCTTCATAAGGAGAATGATAGCTTATCTGTGTCTAAATATGATTCAATTTTATGCTATGGATTTTAGTGAGCGTCACTCTGAAGAAGTAATAAGTTTCTTTTGGAGCCCAGTTTATTTTAGGAGAGTAGCCGGATCTTGTGTAGATCTTATAAATTTTAATGATACAATATTTACAAACATGTACATCATTTTAACTCTAGATTACATGTTTGCTATTATGTTATTCAAATATTTGAAGAAAAGGGTATTCAAATAGTTAAAATAGATCTGATTTTGTTTACGATGTAATGTACCCTATAAACCATATATTCTACGATTGACGTACATGTAGGTTGATTTATATACATACATTGTACTATACAACAAAACACTACAAAACAAACTCTAAGAAATGCCTTCAATCTTTTAATAATTCTTTAATTCAATCACATCTTTAAATATTAATATATAAAATAGTTATAAAACAGTTATAAAACATGAACATTAAACCATGACTATGGTGCATGCTGAAAATTTAGCTAACTAGTATTTAAATATTAGAAATAGTAAAAACAAAAAAAAAGTCACATTCAAATACCAACAGCTGGTCAGCTACTGCATTTGAATTATTTGAATATTTGAATAGTCGTTCCAGGGCCTAATGAATATGAGCGGTTGTTCCGGAGTCCAGACTTCATGTACTTTGTCTTCTGGATTGAAAATATTGTATTTAATTTGATAAATCTAGCCCACAAAGAGAAAGATACAATAATATAGGTCAATCAATTTCACACAAAGATCACACATTTTCGTCAATTGCAAATCAAATTCGTCGGTCACAGTTGCTGAACACATAAAAGCGAAAGCAATTTCGTCAATTGGCAACCAATTTCATTAAAACTCTATTCAAATTCGTCGCATGGTATAGCCTTATATGCCTGTCTGTGTCATGACTATGTAGATGGTATTAGATGGGTATGTATGTGTGTGTATGTATGTATGTGAGTGTGCGTGTGTGTACATAATATTTATTATTGTTTAATATCATTTCTACCGTATGTATGTCTTGAAAAAGTATTTGCTGTAAACGTGCTTTTGTGCGTGTTGGTGTGCACACATGCATGTGTGCAAATGTGTGTGTTTGTAAGTGTGTGCGTATGTTTTGTGCGTGTGAGTTTGTTTTCGAGTGTATACATGTGTATGTTACCCCCTAACTGATTAATGTTACAATTACATCAAGACAATATAGAACAGAACATTACAGTGTAAATACATCTAGACGAATTTGAATAGAGTTTTGACGAAATTGGTTGCCAATTGACGAAATTGCTTTCGCTTTTATGTGTTCAGCAACTGTGACCGACGAATTTGATTTGCAATTGACGAAAATGTGTGACTAATGACTAAATTGTGTGATCTTTGTGTGAAATTGATCGACGAAAGACACTGCACAGTGTTAACCCTAAAAAGACTAGGGAGGCTGTTTTGCCCCCCCCCCCCCCCCCCCTCCTTCTCATTTTTTGTGATAAAGTCTCTCAAACGCAACATTTTCGCACACCACTGCTTGGTGACTTTTTTCTTACGAGTCTTGCAAAACTTTTGATACCAAATTTGTGCGCATCCCAGCTGCTGTTACTGATAAGTGCAGATTTTACGGGTTACGTAACCACTGACAAAGCAGCAGATCCAACAACGGCTTTTGTTAGTGCACGCTCGGTCAAAACAATTAATAAGGGTTTCAAAAATATTGATCATTTCTATTATTAGTGATACCCAAGAGGAAATATTGATCATTTCTATTATTAGTGATCTACCCAAGAGGAACTATACAACTAAAAGTGACAGGAATTCTGCATTGATCAGTAACAGCATGCGAAAATTCCAGCATTTCCTTCCCCTTTAAGGTCACACGTGGCACACAAAAATGCAACAAAAGTGCAGTTTCACATTCATATGTGTGTAAAATGCATGGTAATTTTGATCTGAAAAAACTTAATGAGATATTGAACTACACGTACCTTATGATAAGCATTTATAATTAAAACAAAACAAAACAAATCAAAACAAAGCAATAATTTGTATGGAAATTCATGTTTTAGGTTAATGTCAGTGAATAGCTTTAGATTCTGAAATATGGCCAATTACAGCCAATCATGGTTATGGCTAGATGGCCTTTTTGTGCATTTTCTACTTGGACAATTTTATTTGTATTTGTGGAGCTCTTAATATGCTTTGTCTTGCCCACAGCAATGAGTTGACCTCTGATGACCTCGGTCAATGTCAATGTTGCGAACAACTTTGCTAGGGATAGCATTTATCTGTACATATGACTTCTTTCATCTTCAAGGCCTTATGTTCCATTTTGGTTTTATCTGAACTTTAGAATACCCTATTACCCTGTCTGCTTGTGAAGAGCTCCTACATGTAGCACCAGATGCCCCCAGCAGTCAGTTGACCTCTGATGATCTCAATATTAAAGGGATAGTTGAGTTTTGTTATAGAGGGCGCTACACAAAATAATTTTTTTGTGAGATAATGAAAAACTGAGTGTCAAATTCGAAAGAGCATACATTTTTAATGACAGAATAAACTTTATTTGATCAAAATCGGTTCAGAAATGGCTGAAATATCCACAAATATAACCATTTGTAATAATTGTGGGGCCCCACAATTATTCAACATTTTGAACCAGCCGTTAACAAATTTGTTAAAATGCGTCCTCTTTTCAAAAATGTACAAAAGAGGTTTTAAATAGTTGGTGATTATCTCTCTATCTAATCACTATTTCAACAAAAATCACATTCATAATATTTTATTTAAAATGTTGGAAACCAATGAGTTTTTAGAGAGCGCCCTCTCAAGTTTTAACAGCTCGTTTTGAATGATAACGGGCTTTTTACCTAGTCATTTGTAATTTTGTATTAATTTCAAACATGGTGGAGTTATAACTATTAGTTTGTAATGTAATTGTGCAGGTTTTGGTTACTAAAATTCAGTTTGACCAAAACTGTACTCTCTTTACCAAAACCCAACTATCCCTTTAACCTTGCCAAGGCCTGGTGGGTGATAGCAAAATATATACTAAGTACTTTTGATTTCTGATTTTCTGTTTCATCTCAACTTTTAGAATACCCCGTCTGCTTGTGAAGAGCTCCTAGCACCAGATGCCCCCAGCAGTGAGTTGACCTGTGATGACCTCAATGTTGACCTTGCCAAGGCGTGGCTGGGGATAGCAGACGAAGAGCAACTCCATGGAAGTAAGTCCTTTTGTACAGTTATCATGGCTTTACAATTTAAAAAATGGTTTTGTTTGTTGCCCAAAGTTCTAGTAAAAGAACTTGCACAAAAACATTTACTTGCCCAAATTCAACACATTAAAAAAAAAAAGAGAATAGAGTTAGTCCCTGTTATGACTCAAGAGATCATTCAAACCTTCTTGTATTAATTGATGTCAATTGCTTTCTTGAATTTTTGTCCACATAATCCTTGTTTGTTGTCACACTTGAATTTTGCCAAATTACATAATTACCAGTACCCTGAATAAAGTGGTATCCCATTGTATAAATTGTTCACAATATGTGTCACTGTCATTAGTGATGTATAGTACTAGTATATTGTAAGAATGACAGGAGTGTACAGCAGGACTCAACACTAGCACTTGCCTGCTTGCCCGGGGCAAGTAAAAGTTAATGACGGGCAAGTAAAATTCATAAATGGTCTAGTTTGCTTACCTGATCGGGCAACTTAAATTTCTCGTCAACTACAAGAATAGAACATGCTTTCTTACATGAAAATATTATCTAGAAGTAAGCAGGCAAGTAAATTGTCTGTTCGGGCAAGTCAAATTTGAACATTTATGATTTTACTTGCCCGAACGTGCCAGTTCAGGTAAAGGTTAGTGTGGAGGCTTGTCAGTATTGATCTGCCATTTTCAAGGAATACATGTCGTACAGAAATTGCAAGTGTGCAACCAAGCCTCCACCTTTTGCCCTACTGGCCCGTTCGGGCAAGTAAAATCATTACTTTTCAAGTTTTACTTGCCGGACCAGAAAGTTTACTTGCCCTCTTACTTCTAGATGAGATTTAAACCTAAGAAATTACATTATTCTCTCGTCATAGTTGACCAATAATTTAGTTGTCTGATCGGACAACCAAACCAAGGCCATTTATAAAATTTTACTTGCCCGACATCAATGTTTACTTGCTCCGGGCAATAGGGCAAGTGCTAGTGCCTTGGTGCAACAATTATAACTAGAAATACATCTCAGTATACACAGTTGGGGTATTTTGTTTCTATAAATTATGCACAACAGACACTACTATTGGTTATTAACGATGCGTGTATGAAAGAAATGTGGAAATATTGTTTTGACATTGATGATGAATGAATGCGTTGGGCGGAAATTGCATGCATGCATCATAATAATTGTGCCACATGTCTGTATCTAGATCACATTGTATATTTTTCCATACAGTATAATGCAAAGCAGGCGATATTCATTATTAAAGATGCATGGAAATAGATGGGAGAAGAGGAGAAAAGATGAGATATTAGGGAGTGTATTGTTAAGGGTGAAAATCGGCCTGATGTTACCATGGCAACTAGGCAGAGAGAGAGAGAGGGGTAGAGAGACCACTAAGTGATTGCATTGTGGTGGTCCAAGGATTTTGATGGGGAATCACTGATGCATTATAATGAATTGCAAGACAAAATATTTATGAATACATGCATTGCATGTAGTGGTGAGGGATGTTGGGGATTGGTGAAATAGTTGAAATGTGAATTTTGTGCTTTGTGGAATACCTGTTGATAAATATGGTTGTTTGTATTCAATGCGTTTCATGCATATGTACACTACTGCAATTATTTTTATTTTGTCTTAAATTTGTATTAAATAATTTTGGTTATTTCATACAAATAATGAAAGGCAGACATGATAGGAGATAACCCCAGTTTTCTTACAAAACAGTACACGTCAAATGTATATAACCATAGAAGATTACAAAATTATTAATCAGAAAAAAAGGTAATGATTGTGTTTCTTTCTCACCCATTGCCTTCTTAAGGTTGATAGTTGTACATGCTCACTATTTCACTGAGCTTTTAAAATTGTAATTGATGTACACTGTAAGAGATGTATGTTGTATTAGTTATATGTGTACATGTATGTACAGTAGGTACTTGTATGTGTGTATAATGTGTCTTAAAGAGAGATTTACTTGACTGTTTCTATTATGTATTGTTGATACATCATAACGTCTCTTTGTTTAGGTCTCTGTGTATCTGCATACAGTATACGTACATGTAGTTGGGCCAGTTTATGACTGAGATATGTAGAATGAATCAATTGTCCTAACTTTATTCATGACATACCTCATACTTGTAGTATCTTGTCACATTTTACAGTGAATGGATCAGTTTCTGACTGAGATGGAGTCATAGAGAATCGATTGTCTTGTGCATTTAATGTATACTATATGTATTGTTCTCCTCATCACAGTGAATGGGTATCCCATCAAGAATGAACCGCTGTCACCACCTCCATCATCTGAATCCTCCGATTCTTCCAGCGAATCGGGTCACGGGTCACAGGTCAGTTTTATTTTGCCTTTAGTGTGAACATGCTTTAAAGGGATCTATTAACTTTGTTGACAAGTGCAAAAAGCAATGAGTGATTATTACAAATATGTATTGGTATGATCTGATATGTCCACAAAGTAATGTGTGAAAATTTCACGTTAATTGGATGTTTTTTGGCCGAGAAATTAGCAAAAATGCAAAGTGATATTTACCATCTCATTGCACTTAATGTACATTGTACATGATTAAAATTATCCCATAGACAATTTAACATCTGAACACTTCACTCGTAAATATCTTTTGAACGAAATGGAAATTTGAAAAAACAAAACCTGTCCCGTGCTTTTATTGTTAATATGAATATGACAAGGTATGATAAAACCACTAGAGTTCCAAGTAATTTTTGAGGATTTGGACAATGTTATTAAATGTAAAAAGAGACTGGTAAAAAGTGGACCTTTCTGAATTTGGGGTGGGGGGGTATGCACCCCCCCCCCCCCCCCCCCCAACGCACCGCCCTCCTGGCTACGGGCCTGAGCTATGGAGTGAGATTTTGAATCAAACAGTTTAAAAATGAAATCAGACTTTGGGATCAGGATTTGTGGGCCTCCAAAATTGAGAGGAACTTCTTTACTGGGCCAGCTATTAAAGCCTTTAGCAAAATATTATGTGGAACCCTCACTATTGTGAATGTGTGTCTGTGTTTTCTATCATGCAGGTACTACAGAATGGCAATCTCAACCAGGTTCACATCAAGCTGGAGTCCCCGCCCCTCACCCCGCCCCGTGAATCACCGGGGAATTCCCCCTCCCCTCTGGGGGGTCATGGGCAGAAGGCATTCTTCACCATCTCAAACGGGGGCCTGCCGAACGGGGTCTCAAAGTCGCTCGCCAGCGGGGTGATAAACGGGACCAAGAAGGGGGTAGCCATCGCCCCCAAGCCTATGAAGGGGGTAATTCAGTTGCCCCTAACGTCGGCCAAACTGGAGCCCAAGGTTTCCATCCCGTCGCAGACTCACGCCAAGTCAACAGTCACTATCAAGCATATCCCAGGTAATATTACATTTTCATTTAAAAGTATTTGAAAGTATTTGAAAGTATTTATCCTTGCTATTGAACTTTTTAGTTTTTAAAATAGGTTTGCTGTTGGTACAATGATCTGATCATTCTGTAAACAAAGAAAAGAAATACCATGACAATTATGCTTTATAACTCTGTCATTTAATATACGATGCATGGAAAATTTACCAAAGATTGATTGTAATAGACATATTTTTGTCCTTTCTTTCTCTCATCTGCAGCCACAGCAGGGGGCCAGCCCATCGTTCTCAAACATAGCAACCCCTCCTCCCCGTTCACCACAGCTCAGGGATCCTGCCTGCCTCCCCCTGTCAAACAGGCCAAGATGCAGTCCAACATTCCATCGCCAACACATCCGGTAGCCATCGTCACACAGCCCTGCCCTCCTAATTTAGATGTAAGTTTCTTATTGTTTTTTTTGTGTTTGTTTGTTTGTTTGTCTGTTTGTTTGTTTTGTTTGTTTGTTTTTGCGGCCACTCCCTGTCAACCAGGCCAAGATGCAGTCGAACATTCTATCACCAGCACAACCGGTAGCCATCGTCATGCAGCCCTGCCCTCCTAATGTACATTGTAGATGTGAGTTTCTTATTTGGTCTTCTTGTTGGTTTTTATGTGCGTTTGTTTGTTTTTGTTATTTTGTCTTTCTTCTTGGTTCGTTTGTGTGTGTGTCTGTTTGTTTGTTTGTATGTTTTTTTTGGCGGCCACTCCCTGTCAATCAGGCCAAGATGCAGTCGAACATTCCATCACCAGCACAACCGGTAGCCATCGTCACGCAGCCCTGCCCTCCTAATGTAAACTGGGTTCCAAAAGAAACTTATCACGTTTTCAGAGCGACGCTCACTAAAATCTATAGCATCAAATTGAATTAAATTTAGACACAGATAAGCTATCACTCTCATAATGAAGCATATCTTAAGAATTAAAAGTTTCCTTTTGCCAAAAAGGAGAAAATGTGATTGAATAACTATAGGTCACTTTTAAAAAATCACAGAAACTGCTCGCTGCGAACCTCCACGAAAGGCGGTCTATTCAGAACTTTCAATAGCTATTCATTCAACTTCAAAGCGGGTTATGTAACCACTAGACTGGCTATTGTCCGTACCGAGCTCTGTGCCCGAAAGGCAAGTAGTTTCTGTGATTTTTGAAAAATTACCTCTTGCGATTTCACCTTATTTTATTCTTTGTTAACTAAAGCAAACAATTTTTTTTTAGATGAGCTTGCTAAGGGATATTGTAGCTAGTCTATTCCCAATTATGAGTAATTGTTATGATTTGGATTTTAATGTGTGTCGCTCTGAAAAGTTGATAAGTTTCTTTTGGAACCCAGTTTAGATGTGAGCTTTTGCCCTCCTAATGTACATTGTAGATGTGAGTTTCTTATTTGGTCTTCTTGTTGGTTTTTATGTGCGTTTGTTTGTTTTTGTTATTTTGTCTTCTTCCTGGTTCATTTGTGTGTGTGTCTGTTTGTTTGTTTGTATGTTTGGTTTTGCGGCCACCCCCTGTGAAACATGCCAAGATGCAGTCCAACATTCCATCACCAACACAACCGGTTGCCATCGTCACGCAGCCCTGCCCTCCTAATGTAGATGGGAGTTTCAAATTGGTCTTCTCATTGGGTCTTATGCATTTGTTGTAAAAAAAGCACTATATAAATAAGGTTATTATTATTATTTGTATATATTTGTGTACATGTGTGGATGAGTTTTTGCAGGGGTGTCATTTATGTTTTGTTTGAATATAAACGAGTATGTCCCAGTGTTGTAATCGAGTCCACCATTTTCATGGCAGAGGCGGCCATCAAGCATCTTCTTCCTTGGGTCCGAGTATGAGTCTGCCGGACTTGACTGCAACACCGTTATATGGACGTGGTGTTTCAAGATTGGTAGAGCGCACGCTATCCAAGCAGGAGATCCCGAGTTCGAACCCAGAGTATGCCCATCATGTTTGTCCTTCAGCAAGACAATTAATCCACATTGCTGCTCTCTACCCAGGTGTATAAATAGGGACCTGGGAGGAGGTGAAAGGCTTTATGTGAACAATCTTCTTAATGCCCATGAGCCGCTTGGAAGGAATGCTCCCCAGGGAGTGGAGATGGTGCACACAATGTGTGCAGGTTTGCATTGTATCCTATAACCGGGGTAATAATATCATTGTAAAGCGCTTAGAGATGATTTTCAATAATATTAGGTGCTATATAAATCAAGTATATTATCATTATTAATTATTATATCGTGTAAGGAGGTTCACCAAGCTAGAATATGTATATTTATTGCTTATTTTTTCCTCTTTGTAAATCTCATTTTCTAGGTCAAAGTGTGGAAAAGACAGCAGCGAATGATCAAGAATAGAGAGTCCGCCTGCCTGTCGAGAAAAAAGAAAAAAGAGGTAAGAAGCCTTGGAGGTGTAGTTTCAAGTTCTGATATGCACTACTCATGAGGTCCCTGGCTCGAAAGGGATTGATGTCCAGCATTAGATATCGGGCAGTGTACAATACATGTCAATTATTTTAAAGTAAGACTTTAACCCCTTGACTACGGGAACCGAGTGGGTTGTGTAGAAAGTCTATGGGGATTTTAGAAACTCGAAGGGAGCTGGTTCATTAAATATCATATCTATGAAGAAAGCCTAGACCAAGAATTTAACCCATCAAACTTTGAAGTGAATTTGATTTTTGTTATCATGCATTCTCCATAGACCTCAGCCCGCGCATAAGCGAGACCAGTCCTTAAGGTGTTAACTGACATTTATTGTGAAGAGGGATATGTTACTCTTAAATTGCCATGGTTCTATAATATAAAGAAAGAAGAGCAGTGTATCTGTGTGGTTTCTGTGAGCGATTATTTAAGGGAAAACCTTTCTAATTTGTGACGGTTCAACATTTTTCTAACCACAGATTTGGCTGTATAGTTCATTCCATTGACTTTTTCAGAGTCAACAAGCTTCTGTGTAAATTTGTTGATTGATTCAAGAACAGGTGCTCTAACATACTGTTCATACATGTATGTTTACATAGTATCGTTCAAATGCATTGTTTGTCTTGTCTGCTGGAGTCTGTTAAAGGGGAGTCAAACGCTGGCATTTTCACTAACTATTACGGATAAGTGCATAATTCCTGTCACTTCTAGTCGTATAATTTCTTCTTGGGCATCACTTATATTGGAAATAATCATTGTTTTTCAAACCACTATTATCTGTTTTGACCGAGCACCGGAGGCTGCCATGTTTTCCAACCGTACCATATGAAACGTCATCTGACCTGAACTTTCAGGCGGTAACGTTAGAAAACATGGCAGCCTCCAGTGATCAGTCAAATCAGTTGATAGTGGGTTTAACAAATGATTATTTCCAATATAAGTTATACTCAAGGGGTAATATATGACTAAAGCCCGGCGCAGACAGAGCCGACTCGACCCGATCCGACTGGTTTTCAGTCAGGCTAGAGTCAGTTTCGCTAAGTCAGAGCCGAACCAACGTGTTGAATCGGCCTTGAATGACCTCCGACTGGCACTTGAGTCCTGAGGCAGCGCACACTGAGTCAATCAGGCTGAAAACCAGTCGAGTCGGCTCTGTCTGCGCCGGGCCTAAAAGAGACACAAATTCTGCACTTATCAAGCAAGCAAGCAGAAATTCAGGCGTTTCATTCCCCTTTAACGTACATGTATAATATTACTGTTTGCATTAGACTGCGTTTCATATAACCAGTTTGGTGGAATGCTTTGTGGGAAATTAACATGTGTGAGGCTTTATGTAGAAAAAAAAAATCATCAGTACATTTTAAGTTCACATAAGGTATAATCAATGAAATTCGGCTGTATAATCCTATTAACTCATGTATTTGGAGGTAACAAAAGTAAAACTTCTTTTTTTCTCATGAACTAAAATGGGATCATTATATCATGGTCATATTTCATTTCATGTTCAAATTGTATGTTAATTAATAGTAGATGTAAGATGATACTGTGGCATATTTCATTTCATTGGAAGTGATTGGGCAGAGTTAACACATGTTAACACAGTTAACTCATATTATAATTGTTCATATTATAATATGAACATGTATATCACAGCTACTATATATATCTACTCTACTGCACTTAATTATGTAGAAAGATAAGATTTTTGATTATTATATCAGTTGAAAATTTTGCTAGCATAACTATGAGTTGTGCTATTACTAGACTTGGGTGAAGAACTTCAACAACGCGCAGGCCTACCCATATCTTTTCATTGTTGTTTATCAATTTATTTCCTTTATCTATCAATCATTTCCAGTATGTAACAGAGCTGGAATGCAAGGCAGAGGGTTTGGAGAAGGAACTCCAGAGACTAAGATCTGAGAACCTGTCACTGAGGTCAAAAGTGGAGGCTTTAGTTAAAGAGGTAAGTCAAATAAAGCGGTGATACTGTCAAACCTGCTCCAGCGACCACCTGTGTATAGAGACCACTATTCTTGATTCCCTTGAATGCACTGTACATTTCAATGAACCTGTCACTGAGGTAAAAAGTGGAGGCTTTAGTTAAAGAGGTTAGTCAAATAAAGCAGTGATACAGTCAAACCTGGTCTAGAGACCACCTGTGTATAGAGACCACTATTCTTGATTCTCTTCAATGCACTGTACATGTCAATGAACCTGTCACTGAGATCAAAAGTGGAGGCTTTAGTTAAAGAGGTAAGTCAAATAGAGCAGTGATACTGTCAAACCTGTATACAAAGACCACCTGTGTATAGAGACCACTATTCTTGATTCCCTTGAATGCAGTGTACATGTCAATGAACCTGTCACTGAGGTCAAAAGTGGAGGCTTTAGTTAAAGAGGTAAGTCAAATAAAGCAGTGATAAATTCAAACCTGCTCTAGCGACCACCTGTGTATAGAGACCACTATTCTTGATTCCCTTCAATGCAGTGTACATGTCAATGAACCTGTCACTGAGATCAAAAGTGGAGGCTTTAGTTAAAGAGGTAAGTCAAATAAAGCAGTGATACTGTCAAACCTGCACTAGCGACCACTTGTATACAAAGACCACCTGTGTAAAGAGCCCACTTTTCTTGATTCCCTTGAATGAATGCCGTTTACATGTAAATGAACCTGTCCATATAGAGACCACCTGCTGAAAAAGACCAACTTTTCTGTCTTCCTTGGGTGGTCTTTATAGACAGGTTTGACTGTAGCATGGATGAATATTTCCATAACAATATTTATAAAATATAAGTATACTGTAACTCTATAGGGTAGTCACGCGTAAATGATACCTGTACATTGAATTTTACTGCAACTTTTATGAAGAAGGATGTCAATCTATCAAGGACCCCTTGCCTACGGGAACCGAGTGGGCTATGTACAAAGTCTATGGGGATTTCAGAATCTCGAAGGGAACGGGTTAAGATCTAAGAATATGTCTCTACAAAAAAAAGTAGGTCTGAGGCTGAAACAGCTAAAATGAAAAGGGTCTGTACATTTTATAGTAACCATGATTAATGTTTCTTTGTTTTGTCAGAACACAACTTTAAATAAGATTTTATGTAAAGTTTATGTTAGCAACTTTTTCTATGTATTGTATTTTCTTCTTCTTTTTTTCTTCTCAGAACTCAACACTAAAGAAGATGCATTCTTCGCTATTCTCGTCTCCTGCGAAGACGGCCACATGTCTCCTCGTAGTAGTGTGCATCATAGGATTCAATCTTGCCCCATTAAGGTAAATATTAAGAGCACCGGTCTAGCAATCCAGAGGTCTCTGGTTCGAATCCCGTCGGAATCCCATTTTCTTTCATTGATCTTTTTCAATCACATTATATATTTCTGGTCAGTTTCTTTATATGTTTGAATTAATTATCTAAGTTCATAATAACACTCTTGGTTTCATGCCAAGAAAAGGTTTAATAAAATGTGTCTAATACACTGCTGTAAATTTGCCCAAGAATGTTTCAGTATTTTGAAGATTAGTTCTTGCCTGTGCTTACTTGATTGCCTCTGCTTTTCTCTGTAACATAGGCTATGGCTTTAGTAGTCAGAGCACTGGGGGGTGTTTCACAAAGATCCCAAGTCAAACTTAACACTAAGTTGGACTTCAAAATTATGGAAAGCCATTTGTAGCTTTGGAATCAAACATATTCAAGACTCAATATGCGATTAGTTGAAACTTTCCGTAAACGTTCACAACAATAACTTGAAGTCTCTTTGATAAAAGAACATGTTTATGATTTTTATCAAAATTGTAGGCTAGTTTAAAAAACTCTTAACAATTTTACAACGCCGGGTTTAGCAATCTGGGAGTCTTAGGTTTGATTCCTGTGATCTTTTTTTCATTTACCTAGGTTATGGCATATAAGTTTTGTGTCTACTTTTCACATATTAACAATGTGTACGTAATTATGCTCAATGCAAAGTTTGTTTATAGTTGAACGCTTCTCAAATTGGTTGTTGATATTTGAGATAGAAATAAGGGTAAATTATGTAACTTTAATTCAGCGTGCTCATTATTAACAAGATCTCTTTTCTATCCTGTTGTAACCACTATTCTCCCTGCTCTTTTGTTCTCCCTTCAATATTGCAGTCTTTTCAGTCCTAGCAGCAGCTATGGTGTCGGCACTACATTTGACACCAGTCATCATGCAGGCTGTGCTCTCCTTGGCTTCACAGAGCTCTCAGAGGCCAATACCTCAAGAAAACTAGACAACAGCCATTAAATGTGCTAATGAAAAGTTGATTTATTGTCATGTTGTAACTGTTATTTTCTCTCCTCCTCTTCCCCTCTCTCCTGTAACTTCGCAGTCTTTTCAGCCCTAGCAGCGATGGTGTCGGCACCACATATGACACCAGTCATCACGCCGGTCGTGCTCTCCTTGGCTTCACAGAGCTCTTGGAGGCAAATACCTCAAGAAAAGCAGATGACGACCCAAGGCACTCGACGATCCACGATCTCATCGAGGACATCCGCTTCATGGGGACCGTGGGGAATGAGTCTTCGTCGTCGACATCGTTGTCGTCATCGGCGGCCAGGGATGTTGTGATGGCGACGATGAGAGAGCTGAGCTACCTCCTGCCACAGGGAAACCAGTCCTGTTTCCACGAGATGAACATCACTGATACATTGAGGTAAGAAGTGTGCTGAGGATTGGAGTGTTGATTTTGTTTCGCCTCTGATGAAGACTCTGCTAGGATCAACAGATTAAGCCCACAATTGATTCATGATAATAAGGAGGAATACATTATTTGATTGGATTTTTTACATGTTTTGATTTTAAGGGAGTTTTTTTTTTTTGTGCCAAATTATCAAGAAGCAATATCGCAAAAAAAGTTCTTGACAAAGTTCCATATTGTTAAAAAGTTGTTCGATTTGAGAAATAGAACATCTTTTTTGTAGAGTTTATGAGATTATAGGGAAAAGGGCAATTGAGTAACTATGTGGTTGGTTAATGTAAGCAGATCTTGTATAAATTGATCTTACTGTGTGCCCTTATAATATGCAATGCAGTGCAATTCATTTGTGAAAAGATAATATCTAGTTGTTGCATTATTTTCTTTTTCTGAATTTCAGGTTACAAGATGTGCTGCAGTTCTGGGCCAAGAGACAGCTGGAAGACAAGAAGACAAAGAGGAAAGAGGAACAGGAGAAGAAGGTATTTATAACTTAGAAATTGTTATATCAATATTTGGTGTTCATGATAGTGCTCATGAGCTAATTAATAATGTCCCAACTTTCCTTACGATTTATTGGAGTATGGTTAAGAATATCACATCATTGCAGTGTTACTTTTGATGACGATGGTGGTCGATTCAGATTAAGTCACCAGATCCCTTTAAAGGGATAGCTAAGTTTTGGTAGAGAGGGCGCTAGACTACTTTTTTTTTTGGTGAGGTAATGAAAAACTTAGTGTAAAATTTGAAAGAGCATAATATTTAAATAATAAAATCATCTTTGTTTGATCAAAATCGGTTCAGAGATGGCTGAAATATCCATAAATATAACAATTTGTAATAAAGCTGGGGCCCCAGGTTTATTAGAGAATTTTGAACCAGCCGTTAAAAATTCAAAAAAATGCTTCCTCTTTTCAAAAAGTTACAAAATAGGTATTTAAATAGTTGTTGGTTATTTCTCTATCTAATCACTATTTCAACAAAGCATCACATGCACAACATTTTATTCAAAATGGTTGAAACCGATGAGTGTTCAGAGAGCGCCCTCTTACGTCTTAACGGCTCTTTTTGAATGATAACATGATCTTTATTACGTCATTTGTAATTTTGTGTTCCTTTCTAATTATAACTATTAGTTTGTAATGTAATGATGCAGGTTTTGGTTACTAAAATTCAGTTTCTCCAAAACTGTACTCTCCTTACCAGAACTCAACTATCCCTTTAAGGAGACAAGTTGTGCTCTTTATGGTAGATGAATATTGCAAAAATTTGAAATTATTAACAGAATTGTAATTATTTTCCAACCTCTCAGCAGATGAGTAAAAGAAGGCGATACCAGCCGTTTTACAAGCCCTACCCTACACGTCGAGTCGGATGAGAGGGCACTGCAGCTTGTTTCAGCGTTCCTTATAAAGACTTAATGTGTGTCAAGAATTTTAATTTGAATAACCTTATTGTAACTGTCTTCACATCTCCCAGCAGAAGAGTAAAATAAAGCGCTATCAGCCATTCCACAGCCGCTACGGCTGAGGCCCTACCCGTTTAAAAAGAGTCGGTGGAGAGGGCGTTGCAGCTGTATAATAATGTTTCTAAACATGTTTCAACATTCCTAATGAGGATTTATGGTGTGTCAAGATTTATTATGTAAACATATTTGTTATCACTGTCTTCCTATTCCCCAGCAGAAGAGTAAAAGAAAGCGCTACCAGCCGTTCCACAAGCGCTACGGCTCCGGCCCCACCCTACACGTCCAGTCGGATGAGCGGGCACTCCAGCTTTATGATCCAATTGTTTCAGCTTTCCTAATGAGGATTTTAATGCTTGTCAAGATTTATTATGTAACAATATTTGTTATCACTGTCTTCCTATTCCCCAGCAGAAGAGTAAAAGAAAGCGCTACCAGCCGTTCCACAAGCGTTTCGGCTCTGGCCCCACCCTACACGTCGAGTCGGCGGAGAGGTCGTTGCAGCTTTATGATCACCTGTTCCAGCGTTCCTATGACAACCTGCTGGATGCCCTGGATAGGAGGGAGGATACCTTCTATGTGGTGTCTTTCAGAAATGTGAGTATTATAATTTGATTTACCCTTAACCTGTTGTTTACAGGAACCGGATGGGCTATACACAAAGTCTATGGGGATTTCAGAATCTCGAAGTGAGAGTTAAGTTACTTTTTCCCTTGTTTGTGACTACTGTGTCTTCTTTATTTGATTTACTCTGTGAGCTTGAATGGCACTACATATTCCACCTCTTCCTTTAGTTATTAAACTATTCGGGACTGATCCCAAAAGTATTTGGGCTAGGGTCTCTGGAGATTACATGTTACAGCAAACTCATTCAGTCCTGAACGGGTTATGATATTCTTTGTGAAATGATTAATGGACATCAGGGTGCCCCCCCCCCCCCCCCTTCCCCCAATAATAAAACAAAAATAGGAAACCTAAGGAGACATTTTTTGAAGAAAAAAGAAGAAGAAATACATAAGGTGTGCCCCCCCCCCCCCCCCAAACAAAATGATTTTGCGTGCCCCCTCCTCCCAATCCGACCAACCTACGCCGCTGTGTATTTAACTACTTGAACTTTTGTTTTCATTCTCAACAGGATCATTTGCTGCTGCCAGCCACCACCCGCAACATCACCCACAGACCCAAGATGTCCCTTGTCATGCCCACTGTGTCTGGCAATGGTAAGTAATCCATAGGAAAATCTTGTGTTTTTTTTAGCCAAATGCTACAAATCGTTGTCAGTTCAGGGCTAGATGCTGTTCAGAATAATACCACATAGATGGAATTACTTCTTCATCTTCTGGTTAATCTGCCTCCTTCAATCCGGAAGATTCTTTTGGAGCATGGAAATTGCTTGGAGAGGGCTATCATGCAAAAAATCTGTATAAATAACTCCCGAGTCTGCCCCAAAAATGCCAAGATCTACCCTTCTTGGCTAATTTGTATTCATTTCAAATATTTCTAGTCAGTTTCCTTTCTGTTTGAATTCAAAATCTACCCTTCCTAGTACCGTAAAACTCCGTGTATAAGACGCACTTTTTTTCCGTCGGAAAAATTTCAAAGTGGGGGTGCGTCTTATACACAGGAATAGCAACAACAACAAAAAAAAGTTTTTTTTTTTTTTTTTTTTTTTTTTTTTTGCTGTGAAAGTTGGGGGTGCGTTTTATACACGGGTGCATCTTATACACGGAGTTTTACGGTACTCAAGGTTTAAAAACCGGAATCAAACTGTACACTTGCATGTTTATGTATCCGCACAATTATTGGGATTTGTGTTATAATATCTCATTAAATTTGTTCACATGTTTCTTTTTGCTACAGAGTCTGTGTGGAACACGCCCAAGGATCACATCTCCATGATGCAGATCGACTGCGAGGTCATCGACACCCACGTCGTCCATGTCAAGGACCAGGCGACGTCGAGACCCCCGGTCGTCCAAAACGAGACGGCCTACGCGTCTCCAATTCACAGCGCGTCTCCGATTCACAGCGCGTCTCCGCTTCACAACGCACCCTCTGCAGAGCCGAAGGAGCATAAGATTGATTATCATCCACGGAATCTGACAAGTAATGTGACACCTTGATGAAAATGTTGAAAATTTGGGGGAGTTTCGCAAAGATTTTTACGTTGAACTCAAATTGAAATTATTTCAAACATTTGGAAACTGACCAGAAGTATGCAACACAAATGAAAATGAACTCAAATTTAAGTTTGAATTGAAATTATTAAAGGTGTTTAATAGTTCCTATGTTCAATTTCCAAACAAATTGAAATTGGACATGAAACTTTGCTCAAAGTCATCAATATTTTCTATCAGTTGTTAGGACTTCATGCCCTTGAAGTGAAAATTCTTATAATCATGGTCTAAAATATTTGCATGTTTGTTTCTACTTCCTATTTTCCACCAAAGCATCAAATGGCTGACCATAATTTCAAATCTGACTCAAAGTTCAACTTGAAATCTTTGTGAACCCCCACTCCCAATATGTTTATATGAGAAGAGTGCAATTCTGTTTTGTGTAACAAGAGGTTTTGACTAGTCATAGCCATTCCTAGAAGTTCACTGTGTACAACTGAGACGTGCCTTGCCGTTCGCATTTCTGTCATTCCACAATGGCCCGGATTCACAAAGCAGGTTTGTAGGAAGTTTGTACAAACCATGGTTTATCCATGGTCTACATCTATGGAGTGCTGCTCGTATACAAGTAAAAACAATTTATCATTTCTAATGATATGACTGTCAGTGCTTGCTAACCAGCAAATTTCACCATGTGAGAAGACAAACATTTATTTGGTGCATTTTGTAAATGTGTACCATCAACATTGTTAACAAGTAAGGAGTTTACATTCTTTCTCCATCAGTTTACAAATGGCACTCCATGGATGTAGACCGTGGATAAACCATGGTTTGTACAAACCTGCTTTGTGAATCCGGGCCAAAATGTTTGTGGATCCATTTATGAATGACGTTTGTAGTAATTATGTATTTTGTACAGGTAGATTGGAAGGAAATACATGAAATGTGATGACCTTTTATAGGAGAAATAGACTTGACGCTTGTGAGTACCAAAATATATGGCAAGAATCTGTACAGCTTTTCAAACAAGTTTGCACTCTGTGGGTATTGTGACTTAAGTTGACCATGGCACTAGGAGGATTAATTAGGATTTATGCCCGAAAGATGTACTCATTTAGAATGGGAGAGGGGGTAATGTGGTGATAAGAGAGAAAAATAAAGTTAAATGCACTTTGATATACAGTGAGATGTACTTGTTTGAAAATGGGAAAAAGGTCATATTGGAATAGACTGTCTAGTATTTGTGAGAAAACAGTTCATGCGTTATCTATGTACAAAAGATACTCATTTGGAATGGGAAAAGGAATAGCGTGATATCATAAGTTGTAGAAATGGGAGTATATTAATAATTTATGTACAAATATGGGGAAAGTTAATCAATAAGAATGGTGTTTGGCAGGAAGCAGTTTGGTACAATACCATTTATGTACAAAAGATACATTTTGTGTGACAAGACAGGAAAGGTAAAAGATTATGTGACCTTACACCACAAAACGACCAATAAGTCGGGGAAAATGATTATGCTGATTTTCACATGACATTACAGTAGAATTCATTACCTTTAAAATAGTATATAATTTGTCATATCCAGACAAGGCAAACCCTCTGAAATTTAGCGCCAAAGATTTGGAAAATGGCTGAAGCAGTTTTAAAACAAGGGAGAAAAGGGCCACTTCAAAGATTGGCGTTCATTCAAGCGCTGTATATCTGATCATTTTTTTTCGATAAAAAAACATATTTAAACATGATTTCTGACGATCAAAATTTCACAGAAGGCAGATAAAGATACCTTCATTCAAGAAATACAAAAATCCTGAATCTCATATTATAAACCAAATTTGGCTATTTCAGCTAATAACAGAGAAACTGTCTCCGCGACATAACGGTCGTTTTGTGGTGTAAGGTCACATATATTGTCTGGAATGGGGAAGCTACCGTATTTGTCGGTGTATTAACCGCTCCGGTGTATTAACCGCACCCCTAAAAAAAATTTTTTTTTTTAAAGTGCGGTTAATACGGTCGTGTATTAACCGCACCCCCTTTTTTTTTCTTTTTTTTTTGAAAAAAGGTGCGGTTAATACACCAGCAAATACGGTATATTAAAAAAATTCAGTAGGAATGGTTTATGAGAATGATACTTGCACACAACAAAAGGAACAGAAAATAATGTCTGTATCTCAGGGAGGTAGCATTTGAATAATGTACAAAATAAACGATGTGCGTACTGTAAAATGTTGTATACCTTCTCTCACAAAAGAGAAGGGGCAAAGAAAGAGCGACAACTAAAAGTCAGTGTGCTTTATTAGAGAAGCTACGTAAGTTGCTTGATAAAAGGATACTGTAAGAGAGAATTATGGTATCTCTGGGAGATACACTCTGGGAGATACACTGTCTGTACAGAGTTTGTACAGTGTCTGTACATATTAAGAAGTCTTTTCTGGAAGAAGAAAAGAAGATTGAGAGTTTAAAGAGATCTATACAGATATTTGATGAAAGGAAATGTATTTATTTGGAAGATAAATATATAATTGTGGTTGATTTATTAGAGAATAGAAGGTCACATAGGTGTGAGTTTGATTCATAAGGGGATTACAGAAAGGTAACTTTACAGAGAATGTGTGTGGGTGAAAGGAAAAGAGAAAAGTTAAAGGAAACGTATTAACGAGAAAATGAATTTTGTTATTTGATGAGACGTTTAGATATCTATTTGAAATGTTATGACTAAACAGACTATTTTGTGGCTAATTTAAGCTCCAAGATGAAAATAATATAGAATAAATTGATTTGCAATTCTCAGTTTTAAGAGCCATTGAAATAACAACATTTAAAATTAAAGTAATTTAACAAATTAAATCAGATAATGAAAATGTGAATTTAATTTAATTCATTGTCAGAATGTTTTGTTTTTTGTATTCTAATTATGTCACTCAAATTTGTGTCACAAAATTTCTCTAGCTGGGGAAAGAAAAAGAAAAAAGCTGCATTGATTTTGTTATTGAATTATTCGTTCTGAAATATTTCATTTGAAACGTGGTGTTGGATTGAGATGTCATCTGGGAACTAGGGATTCTTGTAATGATTTGCAGAATAATATGAAATATGTTTTGTGCTTTTTAGTGTTTCTTTATTTTATGACTGGTAATGTATATTTTATCTTCAAATGTTCCTTTTTCTCTAAAGGCTAATTGTACAATATGATTGTTCAAGTCACCTTTCTTTTGGGGGTAATTTATGTGAATATTAATGTTTTCTAGTATTTTATATTATTACACATTTTATATATTGCTTTAGAAAATCTTTCACTAGAATTAATACTGGATGCATCTGCTGAGTAGTAGCAGTGGTAGAATAGACCAGTAAGCCATATATTTAGTTTTATTTCCACATTAATTAGCAAGGGCGGTGTAGATTCTTATATTTTAATCAAATACTATTTATATTTAAGTTTAATTCCATACTGTCTAGTGAAGGAATAAATGTGTTTCTCTTGTACATGTACATGTATATGATTTCCTAAAATGTGCAACCATTTCTATTTTTAGCAAAATGCATTTTACTTAGTATGCATTCTAGTTGGCTCTCACAAAATATTTTGCACATATGTACAGTATGTATTCATTTGCAACTTAATTTGTATGGGTATAAATTGTACCAGAAACTCCAGTTTTTCAGACAAATGCCTGAATTCAGGTCCTGTTCACGTAGACTTTCAGGCTGTAGATTTATACTCGCACCCCATAGTACCGATATTTGAGTGTTTGTATGAATGTCTTTTTATGTATTGCAGTTCTTTTTTGTTGTCTTGTCAAAAAGTGCAACAACAAAAAAAGATACACAAAGATCTACAACTTTCACAATACAAGTAGAATCAAGTTTTATATATTTCTCATAGATGGTTAATATATTGTTCGTCTTGTATGTATGTATGTTTTGATCATTTTGACTATTGGTGAAATGGTATTGATTTTGACATCAGTTTTTTAATTATCCTTGTTTTTTATGACTTTTTAATTAGTCGTATCCTTGGTTTATGTATGTTGTGATGTATCTGATGCAATACTTCTTGTTCTCTGTCACACTGTTCTTTATCACATCTTCCACATTTGTTTTTTAATACAAAGTGCCAACAAAAGTAATACATTTGTGGTTCACTGTGTGTGTATACTGACGTCTGTACCAAGCACTTGTTATGTATACATGTGGAATATTTCATTTATTATTGGAGAATAACAATAATTGATCCTGGGCCCCCCAGGGCTTTTTTCATGAAAGGGTCGGTCTTAGCTATGAATGTTTTCAGGCGTGGAGCTAGGGTGCGTTTCGCCCAGAGCCTCGATAGCCGTTGGAAATTCATAATCTTTAGGGTCTGAATACAGGCACCCTAGCTCTGCACCCGACAACGTACATGTAGCTAAGACCCTTTCATGAAATATGCCCTTTCATCTCTGAGTGAAGTAAAGTTGTAGGTATAAAATAAAGTTTTACATGTAACAGGACTCAAATACCATATATTGAATTTAAATAGTTGTTATTGGCAGATTTTATGAAAAGCTATCTCATATAGTCTTTGATGCTATTTTCAATGATTAGGATTTTATTAACATTTTGAGAAGGTGCTGTTTCACATTATACCTCAGTACAGATACGAAACCTCCAATTCGTTGCAGTTGATTCAGAAGTTCTAAATATTGTGTGAGTGCCAAATATGAATAAGACTGATCCCAATATCAAAACCTAGAAAAAAAGGCAAAGTTGTGATTTATGATTGAATTGAGGGGTTTTTTTAAAGGTATTTGAATATTTCTTAAAAGAAATGCATTTCAAGGCTATTCTGTACGTTTCAAATCAAAACATATTTATTTGGCAATTAAAATAATTTACTTCATGTTTGTAATGAAAAATGTAAATATGCAAGTTTATCGTAAAATGTTCAAAACATGCAACTGGAAATGTATGCATTCTCTCTCCCTTTTTGTATAATCTAAGAGATGTTCATTCATACCTTAGTAAATGTGAAGTTAATTTGATTTTATTGTATTTGGTTATTAATGTAAGAAAATGTCCTTTTAATAGTCCCCCATTAAATTCACCCCAGTTAAATTGCATCATATGTAATAATTGTTGTTACCTAGGGATTCAATTTGGTATATAACCCACCATGTGCTATCATAGACTAATATAACCTGGGGTTTAACTTAACCCTACTGATGTGAATTTGGGATATAGTGTGTATGTGTAATAAATATCAGCACTACACAAGTTGAGCCCACCCCCTTCAAACCATACCAATGTTATACATGTACTTAGTGTCTTAGTATCATGATATCAAGACCCAGATTAATGTGTAGTTGTACTTATGATAGATATTCATTCACTTGTGTCAACCTTTGTTTTTAATAAATGTTTTGTTTCTATTGTTATGTAAATATTCATTTCCAAAAGATATGGAATAAAAGAAGTCACTTTTACACACTGAATTATGCCCTCTTTATTTGCCGTTTTCTTAATACCTAATGACAGTCTTATTATGTAGCAACCGTGTTCACACCCCCGATTTCATCCATTTCAACCTCCCCATAGCAAAAAACCTGCACAACCAAAATAAAATATCAATACATTATTTTGTTTAAATAAATTAATGCTGCATTTAATATTTCAGCACCCTTTCTTAGAAGGGATTCACACCCTCTAAACTATGTCATGAAATACATGCAAATACAGTGGAACCTTGTAGTTCTATAACGAGAACCTATGGATCAGGGAAACTTACATCATGACCCCGTTGCAGAAAGAGATACAATCAATTGTAAGTTACAAGTGACTGTAAGTCAGAAACTTTGCACATTTCAGCCAATCAGATTCGCGCATTTAGAACACATGATCTGACTTACAATTAATTGTAACTTACAATCGATTGTATATCTTTCTACAACGGGGGCCCAGTAAGTATCTTGTAATATCAGGGTAAAAATACACCTGGGAATATATTTGAGCTTAGATCAGCAAAGTTATAAAATGGAGATGTCATTGTGAGATTTTACTGTAATTAAAAGTAATTGAACCTGTACTTTTCAATAAATCCCACATAATGAAATCAATTATTTGCAAAATAAAAGCCACTTTCTGCATTTACAATTTCCGTCTCTATACTTAACAAGTGGCTCTTGTTCAATTATTCACTAAAAACTGGGGTATGAATTGTTCACTGTGTAAACATAATTATCTGGCATCTTGATCTAAAATTCATTCAGAATAGTCATGTACCAACATCTTGTTAAGATGAAAATGTCCTGAAAAAAAATAGCACCATATTCTGCTCAAATTCTACTGAATATCATGCATTAAATAACAATTATTGTAGTACGCATAAATACAAAAACAGCAACCTTTCACAAAAAACAAAATTTATCACACAAATTTTTGCTTAAAAAGCACCCAGCTTTCTACCCAAAGCAGCTACAAATTTTCCCTTTTCATCAGAGATGTAGAACTGCAATAGAAAACTAAGGATTTTGAATAGTCCAGTGATTAGATCCTGGGTTACAAGTTTGTAGACTACAGACTGGTAAAAAAAATGCTATTTTATCATATTTCCTTGGACCAGAAAACCCCCAATTCAAAGATTCAATTTCTTCTTCCTTCAAAAAACATAATTCAACATCTGGACCCCTTTTCAAATTGTAAGTGTCCAATTATGGTTACTACTATAGCAACAGCCAATCACCATCAAGCATTTTAGCTGTTGCCACGGTAGTTACAATAATTGGACACTTACAACAATACGAAAAGTTTTATGAAATGGGGCCCTGGTCTATTCCCTTTAAATACCAGAAAGCATCAGCTCAGAGAAATAGTACTGTGACAAAAGTCTATAAAAAGTCCAAGTCCTGTCCTTTAAAAACCTCCTTTAGGCGCTATATAAATCAAGTATATTATTATTATTAATGCTAGCTTATCATTTTTCATTGGACCAGAAAACCCCAGCTTTCCATCCATCGAAGGGACTTCATTTCTTCTTCCGTCAAAGAGGTAATATCACGACAGAAGGTCCATTCCGTTGAAGTACCAGAAAGCATCCTCTTGGAGAGATAGAACTGTGAAATAAGTCTAAATGTTCAGTTCCAGGGGGGTGTCACAAAGATCCTAAGTTGAACTTAACTCTAAATTGGACTTTAAAATTATGGAAAGCCATTTGTAGCCTTGGAATAAAATATATTCAAATGCAAAAAATGGGTGTATTTTAGACTTTTCATAAATTAGACATCAAAGACATGAAATCCCCTTGATAATAGAAAATATCAATGATTGGAATCAACATTAAGTAGTTTTTAAAATAAATTTTACAAAATTGTTTCAACGAGACTATCGACTTTCCATACTTTCTATAAAGTCCAACTTAGAGTTAAGTTGAACTTCGGATCTTTGTGAAACACCCCCCTGGTCCTTATATTACTGCTTTGAATATGAAGGACTTGCTTGATGCTAGCTAATTTATCATTTCTCCCTGAAGAAGGGAATCCCAGCTCTCTATCCATCGCAGCATCTTAAATTCCTCTTCCACATCAGAAGGTCCATTCTGTTTAAATACCAGAAGGCATCTGCTTAGTATTATGTTCTGCAAAGTAAGTCTAAAAGTCTAGTTATTGACCTTTATAAACATCATTTATGAACGAACAGAGCTTATCATCCTTCCCTGAACCAGAAAATCCTAGCTTTCCATCCATCTCTGCGACTCAATTTCTTTTCCCATCAAAGATGTAATTCCGCAACAGAAAATCTCCGCTCAGAGTCATACTAACATTCCTAATGAAGGACTTATTTCCTGCTAGCTTGTCATTTTTACTTGTACAAAAAAAAACAGCTTTCTATCCATCGCAGCTGCTCGATTTCTCTTTCAGTCATAAATGTAGAGCTGTAGCAAAATGCAAGTGGTAGTCCAGGGCTACAAACAAAGTTGTAGACTATGTATAAGTGGTCTAAAATGCTAGCTTATCATTTTTCCTTGGACCAGGAAACCCCAGCTTTCCATCCATCGCAGCGACTCGATTTCTTCTCCCGTCAAAGATGTAATTCCACAACAGAAGGGCAAGAAACTCCTGAAGGTGAAGACTACAGATGTGACCCACACGACTAAAAGACTTGTGAAGAGGCTACGCTGAGTTGATGTTCTGTTCGAAAAGAAAACAAATGAGAAGAGTAACATTAAAATATATTAATGAGTGCTCTGTCACAAAGGTACATAAATATTATATAAAGAAATTAATCTGTAAATTATGATATCAAAATCCTAAAGGGAATATACATTCACGTAGCTGAACTGAACAATGGCAATGTCAATCAATACAAAACAAAATTAAAAGTAACAAAAATTGGTAAATAATTGATTCTGGACGAAAATCAATAAGTTTCCAAATCCATTGTTAGGGGGAAATATAAGCAACATTAGTGTTTGAACAGTTGATTGAAATATTATTATTACCATTTATATCATAAAAAAGTAATATACTTTATCAAACATTTTGACTCAAAATTTACAATGCTAGGAAAGAGACTTATCTCATTCAAAAGTAACAATATAAATTGAAAGATATTAGGGAGTAGATTTGTTAAAAACATCATTTAACTACAATTACAGATGTGCAATGACAACAAAATGTACTGTTAGTGGTGCTCTAATATTAGCATTTGACAATTCTTACTTTAATACATGAGAGTATATTATCTCAGTTGTTGCAGCTAATAAAAGTATCTTGAAAAGCAGCGCCGAGAAGTAGTGATGTATGAAGAGCGTCCGATCCATGAAGAAATAAGGGAGGTAGTTTGCAAGCCAGGCTACGAATAGGGAACCGGTGAGGAGCAGCCGCGTCCATTCATCTACAATCACAATTAAAACAAATCCACATTGTCACAGTCAAATTTACAGGGCTACTAACATTGAAATTCAACAATCGGGAAGATTTAGGAAAATGTCATCAGAAATCCAGAAAATGCATACTACCTATATGACAATAATATTGGAATAATCAGGGAGATTACATTACTCTTGGTCTATTTTGAGGGAGTTTCTTGCAAAATCAGGGAGACTTGGCAGCTATGTTATTATATTCTCCATAATCAACATCTTTTATTATGATAATCAACTTAATCGTCATCATCGTCATCATAATCATCATCATCATCATCATAATCATCAACAACATCATCATCATCATAATCATCAACAACATCATCATCACCACTATTGTCATCATCATCATCATCAATTTAAAGTAGCCTTCATTTATTAGTTGTTTTTATGTTGTTTTGTCACCGTTTGTAATATGCACCACTGATATATTAGACTGAGCCAAAATTAATTGATCACAAAAGCAATGATGAATTATTTACCTGCAGTAAGGTCCTTGCAGGCCCTCTGGTAGCGCATCATGTAGATCACCATGACAACCAGGTACACAATTATGGCAATGTCAGCCGACCACCAGATAACAGGGTTGCCAAGTTGATACACTTGGGCCTAGCATAACAAAAAAGGGAAAATAAAAAAATACCATTCATGAACTTAATATTAAATTGTATAAAAATAGAATAGAATACCATAATTGTATCTTGTCTGGTTTGGCACAAATACATCTTTTTATATGGAGTCATGGAAAAACCTTAATTGTTTATAGTTTATTTGCAAAAGTTTGCATATCATATTATAAATCAGAAATAATGGCACTATTAAAAGGCATCTTTACATTAATCGTTCACATAATATTGTTACATAAAATACAATTTTCAATTTCATTCATGTGTTTGTGGGGGGTTCAAAGTTTGGTATCAAAGGGGGTAATCGATATCCAAGTGCCTCTTAGAAAAATAAAATGACATTATTTCCGACACATAGTCTGATGGTGATTCCAATAACTAAGTCAACCAACAACTTACATTTGAAGTACTGCTCATCCAATAGGCAATCCCCCTCTCCATGAAAGGCCACTCGATTGGATCAGAGCGATATATGTGATCCTCCACCACCTGCTTATTGGCAGCAAGCATCTTCCACTACATTAACAAAAATAAATCAATCCAGTTAACCAATTAAAGGCGACCAAGACACATTTGAAAGGACACACCTTTAATAAATGTGTTCTGCTTTTAAATCAGGCATTTTAAAAGTAAATCTGGATATAATTTTGTTTCCAAATTATACTAAAGGTATATGTATACAGGTATATTCAAATGAGCAAATATGATTGACACAAGCAAATATTTAAAAGAAATTATTTCTAAATTTGCGAACTGACTTCCTCTCGCTTTATGTAACAAGTGAATGTGGCTGAAGATAGTTACCTGCCTTTAAACTTTCACTCAAGAGGGGAATGGGTGCAATGCTCTTCCAAATGTTTTAGACCCAATGACTTATTGTTATGAAATAAATGTTAAGTCAATTCACACCCCTGATAAGGACTGTTGGTGAAAGTAAACAGATTAGGAGCTTGATATGTCATGGTGAGAACGAAAACTTAAGACTATTTTATGTTGAGATCAAAAGCTCAATATTTTATGTTGAAAACAAAAGCTCAATATGTTATGTTGAGAACAAAAGCTTTACAATATTCTTCACATGGAAATACAGAACTAACAGAAGTATATGTTCCCATCAGTGCCTAAGGCCCACATATGTGTGGTTTGGTAGTCCTACACTTAAACAAGAAGAAGACTAGTTATGTGAAGTGTACAGGAAGAAAGAGCATAAATTCCTCTATTTTTAGAGCCCTATTTTGTTACTCTACCTGCTTTACTTATTTTTTAATGATTTTTATTATGGCGTAAATCACTATCATTTAGAAAAATCCTTAAATTGGCAACACATTGTGATATTTTTAAAACGGATATTGGCGTTCAAATTGGCAACTTTGTGGCAAAGTCACTTCATATTTGTCTTAAATGGTCATTACTTAATATTTTCCACCTATTTTTATATCATTGATCGGTCAACAAAATTTAGGAGTTGCCAATTTGTAGAGGAAAACAATGATCAATTTTGCCTTAAAATAGCTCTCGTCCTTGATGGGTTAACATACTTGTAATTCCCAGAACTTGCTGAAGAAGCCCATTTTCTGATTGCGATCCCACGTCTCATCCTCTTGGTCTGAAAGAGAAAATGAGGAGGAAATTAACATCCGTTATCACATTGTAATCTATAATAATACGGGGGATTCTTTATGTAAATCTAGTTATCAATATGAAGATTTTCACGCCAAGTTATCTTTGCTCACTATTCAAGATAAATCAATTGAACTAAAGAAATAGTTTATTCAATAAATGTATTCCTTGAAAAGTTTTTCGTTTCCACATTCTAGATGTGGCACTGAGAGAAAACATTCTATAGGTGGCCACTTCATACTGGTAGAAACACTTTTCAGTCCAGCAAAACATTGATACTGTGAAAGTAGATAAACTGAGCAGTAGGAGAAACATCTCAATTGACATCATACCAATAGATGTTCTGGACTATGGTCGCTTATTGGTCTACATCTCTTGGTCTACTACACGATGTCTCAAACTTCCCAACCCCAACTGGACCATTAACCCTAAACCTAATCCTAAATTGTAACCCGGGCAACCCCTAATCCTCATTCTGATCCCAAGCCTAAGCCTCTAGATTCAAACCGAACAAGTAGACCGAGCGGCAAGTTATTGAATAGATGTTCTCTTCTACATCCCACATCCCAGACTGACCAAGGGGTCACATGTTCCAATCTCTACAGGCAAATTGTTCTGGCTCGTCATTTACTAAAGTCAAACCTCTTAATAGTGGCCATCTGTCTACAGTGGCTACTTCTCTTGTTTCACTCAGGTGGTCACTATTCACAAGATTGACGGCAGTTATTTAGAAACATGAGCTTAGAAATAATTAAAGGGGACCACCAGGCAAAGAACAACACACACTTAAATGTTTTTGAACGCATGAACGCATGCTTTAGAATGGTGATGTGTTTCCAATTTGTTTTCTTTTTTTTCTGGAAACTTATTTTTGTGAACTTGTTGATGGAATGGAATACTAAAGATGTTACCTTTATTTAATAAGAATATTATTTTTGGGTGGTGGTACCCTTTAATAGTGGCCATCTGTCTACAGTGGCTACTTTTCTTGTTTCACTCAGGTGCTCACTATTCACAAGATTGACAGCATTTATTTAGATACATGCATGAGCTTAGAAATAATTAATTTGGTAACAAACCACTTGAATACTTGTTCTCCTCCACATTCCAGATGGTGGCATCTTGCCCAATGATTCTATCAGTGGCAATTTCATACTGGTAGAAACCCCAGTCTGGCAGCTGTGTTCCTGTGGTCTGCAGTGTAATAAAATCATAATATCAATTACAAAGTAAAGGACAGTATCAATCAAAAGAACAAATACATTATTTTTAAAAGTATCATATCTGCAAGAAATGCAGTGTAATCAATGATCCTATTGGCGGCCAATTCATATGTATATAAACCCATTCAGGTTGCTGTGTATCATACATGGTCTGCAAAACAAAACAAAATGCTAACATCAATAATCACACTCACACAGCATGAACAGATTGAATGGCAGGGATTTTACAGCTCTATGGCATGTGTGTGTAGTGCAAATATGCGACATTATACTCCTGGGCCGTGTTGCAGAAAGAAAGTCCGAAAATGTGCGTGTTTCAACCAATCAGATTTGCTCATTTAGAAAACATGATCTGACTTACAATTAATTGTAACATACAATCGATTGTATCCCTTTCTGCAACGGGGCCAAGGAGTTAAAATTATGTAGCCATGAATATATACATTCTACATGTATCTTCCTACCTTTTCCACACACCTTAAACATTTTAGGAATGGAGCCAGAACCAGCCTGCATGATCTGGGAGAGGATGGCTTTCCATACATTTATGCTCCCTGGGGAGTAGAAATTGTGCATGATGGAATCGTACTCAGTGGCCTGGTACGAAATTAACCTGATTTTCACTGGTCCTAAAAATTACTTGGGCTATGGTCTAGGGCGAATGCATTTTATTGCAAAATCACTGGCTAGTATTCACAAAGGAGGTTTGTAGGAGGTTTGTACAAACCATGGTTTGAACAAGGTTTACATCTATGGAATGCCATTTGTAAACTGATGGAGAAGGAATGTAAACTCCATACTTGTTAACAATGTTGATTTACAATTTATGGTATGCGAGCAGCATTCCATAGATGTAAACCATTGTCAAACCATGGTTTGTACAAACCTCCTACAAACCTCCTTTGTGAATACGGGCCACTTATTCTGGGACTTCATCATTTGGTTATACAATGTTCTAAGACAAAAAAAGTTATCATATTTTGTTTTACCTTGATAGCTTGTGAGGTGTTGACGTGTACCAGTCTGATCTGTGAATGAATGGCTTTCCATACGTCTCCGTCATTCTCCCCATTAACTATTTCCTGAAAATTAAGAAGTATGTCACAGTTTATTATTCAAAGTCAACATCATTATTTCAAAAATCAAAAGTATACATTCTAGATAACACTCTATTTTTAATGATTCTGTGCTCTTTGTATGTACTTAAGCTTGAGTAACATGCAAGTAGCCTTTTAAGATAACAATTCAATTATTTTCCATCCCTCTGTCAAATGAAAATTATCTCTGACTTATATGTAGAAATATTTGTTTTTAACTTACCACTCTCCAAAGATCTTGTGCTGGAAAAGAGATGTTGTAGTCTATGTAGCAGGCAACCTCCATGAATTTAGGGGACATTGGGGCAGCCACATCATGACTGCACAGAAGAAATAACAATCAAGAACAATTAATATTTTCGGATAAAACAAAAGTAAATAATGGTGATAAAGACCGGTCAGATGATAATGTTTTTAAATGAAATGTGTTATGAGGATAATGACACTGATGATGGTGGCGGTGACGATGATGATGATGATGATGACGATGATGACGTTGATGACGCTGATGACGAGAATGACAATGATGACAATCATGACGATGATGATGATGATGATAATGATGATAAAGATGAATATGAAGATGATGATGATGATGATGATGATGATGATGATGATGATGATGATGATGATGATGACTAAGATGAAGATGGTGAAGATGATGATGACGATGATGACGATGATGATGATGACTAAGACGAAGGAGATGACGATGATAACTCTAACAACTGGGAAGAGGAATTATTCATGAATTGGTGTATTACCTGTTGAGCCTTCTGCCCGTAGTACCATAAAGTTGTATGATGTCTCCATGCCTCACAGGTCTAGGGGGACTGTCAATACCTAGCACATCCTTTTCTGGATCTTTCGCTACCAACCAATGAGTGATATCATGATAATGATGAATTATAATTATATTTACCTGTTTAGTCTTCTGCCTGTAGTACCATGTATGAGTTGTATGATGTCTCCATGCCGCACAGGCCTAGGGGGACTATCAATACCTAGCACATCTTTCTCTGGATCTTTCACTACCCACCAGTTGTTGATGTCCTACGGATAAAAGAAATTACAAGAAATATGCTTTGAACACCAACTAGACAACGAAAAATGCAAAATATGACGAGAAAGGTGATCAAAGGTACACAACTAGTCAAATTACATTTATTCATTACAATCAGTGGCGAAGCTACGGTGGTGGGGAAGTGCACAGAGGGGTACAGGGGGCACGTGCCGCCGCCCGCCCCCCCCCCCCCCCCCCAACAACAATAAAATAACAATAATAATAATAATAATAATAATAATTCGACCAAAAAAATGAGAACCACAAGGGGAAAATCTGTGGGAAAAATAAATAAATACGTAAGGTGTGTACCCCTAAATCAGTCTGACCATGCTATGCCACTGTTAACAACGTAAGGAAAATGTAGTGCAACAAACGACACTCATTCAGAGTTAGATGATAAATGAAATAAAGACTTTGTAAATGGCATTCAGAAAGATTTTTACACGTGAATATAGAATGTTACCTCATGAAGGTTTATAATGCAACACGAAAATAAAAGAAGCAATAAGTGAATGCCATTGATATGAAATAAAGTAACACTATTTACAATAATACAACAAATATGACTGGATAAAGCAAAACCCTGCTCTTGTCTGTAATTTTTATTTTGAAGAAATTGGCATTATAAGTTCACATAATGTATGTAAAAGGCTTATGTACAATGTAATAGTAAAATTGAAACAATCACATCTTTGCCGAAATATTGTCCACTTTTTTCAAACAAATCATCAAATGAAAGCTTGTGATGAGGCCTTTCTATAGGCTTCAAAATGGAAATGTGATTTTTACTGACAAGTGCAGAGTTTTGCTATATCCCGTCACAAATAAACAAATGAAAATGAGTTACCTTGAATGAGTAGCAGGTGACCTGCTGCTGTAGGCTGCTCCCCCTGTCTTCCGAGTATCTCAGTGGGTATGTATTGGCATGTGAATGGAGCCAGCAGTCCATGACGTGTGTGTGTCGCAGGGTGATCTAGACACGATAAGAAAATGAAATATAAATTAATTCGTAATTTGCGTATCTAAAGATTGCTTGAATGTGACTTGTATGACATAATGCTGCTGTAGGCTGCTCCCCCTGTCTTCTGAGTATCTCAGTGGGTATGTGTTGGGATGTGAATGGAGCCAGCAGTCCATGATGTGTGTGTGTCGCAGGGTGATCTAGACACGATAAGAAAATGAAATAAATTAATTAATTCATAATTTGCCTATCTAAAGATTGCTTGTATGTGACTTGTATGACATAATGCTGCTGTAGGCTGCTCCCTGTGTTTTACGCGTATCTCAGAGGGTATGTATTGGCATGCCAGTGAAGCCAGCAAACCATGAGGTGTGTGTGTCGTAGGGTAATCTAGATGGACTTGGGTCTAGACTTGATTAATACAATGATTATAATTAGGGAGTTACGATTATGATTTAATAGGGAATTATACTGACCTGCGAGCCATAAGCTACTTCCAAGGGTTGCCCCTGTATGACTTTAGACACGACCATCTTCACGTGAAGCCTAGAAGATGCTAGTCATCAAAATAACTTGTAAAAATAGATAGACTCGAGTCTAGACTTGATGACAAGAATTATTATAATAGGGGAGTTTGATTATGATCTAATAGGGACTTATACTGACCTGCGATCCATAAGCTACTTCCAAAGGCTGTCCCTGTATGACTTGAGACAGACCACCTTCAAGAGAAGCCTGGAAGGCACTGGTCATACGGTTATTGTGCGGTCCACTCCGATGAAGGATGGACAGATGAACGTAGAAGATTGATGTGTACAGGACCACCGGAAGACCAGCTAGGAGTAGCAATCTTGCCAACGTGTGTTTGAACAGATCGGGCTGGAAAAAATGAATATAGAGAGTAACATGTCATTTAACTTCTTTTTTTTTTTCATTGTGCTGTCCGCTATACTACAGTATATTTCAAGCAGAAAAACGTTTATGTAGTATCAACAGATGAATGTAGAAGATTGAGGTGTATAGGACCACTGAAAGACCAGCTAGGAGTAGCAATCTTGCCATCGTGTGTTTGAATAGATGAGACTGGAAATAGAGAACAGGTTATTTAAGACAAACTAGGAACAACAACGTTTGTTTAAATAGTTGGGACTGGACGAAGAAAGAATAGTGTCAAAATGTACTTGTTTCTCAAATGTCTACTTAGAAAGATAACAGAGAGATGAATACTAAGCTGTGGCACATGTATATAAACACAAACAAACAAAGATCTGAAAGAAATAGCACTTTCAGCAACGTGTGTTTGAAAAGACTTGCCTAGATATCTCATATCAGAATCAGAAAGGAGAATTCATGTTTTGTATTATGCAGTCCAATTCAATTCCGGATTTCGATATCATGATCTACCTTTCATTGGTTTAGTATGATGCCTGTCATATAATGGATTAAATCTTTACAGTCTGCCTTTGTATGTTTTGTTTTCATTTAAATACAGCAACTCCAATTTCTGTCTAAATCCTAGGTTAGTGAATGGCAATATTTGTCCAAAATACTGCATATTCTTCATCAATTACTTCCAACAATAACAAAATCATTTAATCCAATCAAAAACAAAATCTAACGCATGAAAGTTTGATGAATTTCTTACTTACATTTGACACAGTTTTGTCACCAATTATCTGCCAGAAATCTGCTAGAACAATCCCCATAATGACAAGTGCTGTGAAGATCCCAGAGTATTTGATGCTGTTACATAGAATGAAAGAAATACAGTTAGAATGATGTTTTACATTTATCAAACACATATATATATATATATGAAATCTTCGAAAATGTATGCCCTATAAAAGTTTAAACTGTTAAGCCTCATTAAAACACTACTGAATGTCGTCTATTTATAAAATAATACTGTAATCAAATCTATTTTCATCCCAATATTGTATTCAATAATGTTATGCCTCCTTCCCATTGGAGACTATTTCCCTAATGGTTGGCTATTCTAAATTTTGAGCCATCACAAGTAGTTGATGAACAGTATACATATATGTATCCTTCTGACTAAAGCACAATGTGGGTATTACCTGTAATTAATGACAAGCTTTAATTGGAATTTAATAATAATAATAGTTCAACCCCACACAATTATCTTGTGCATCATCTCAACTTCCTGGGAAGCATACTAGCCTGGTCTGCTCTACAAGAGTGCTACAGGATAGTTTACAAATTTACAATACTTACCTGCAAAAACAGGTCATGAAGATTCCCAGACATACAAGCCAACTCCACCATTCTCTGCTGAAAGGCCTTCAGAATGCAGAATAAGTATAACAAATAATTGAAGAAAATCAAAATGAATGCACAGAATATCTGTATTTACTTTTTTCTAGTATCTTGCACCTAAAACAAATACATACAACACATCCTATGAAAAATAAATAGATATGACTTTATATTCATATTTACATTTCATTCGGTCTTTAAATTCACAGTGACAGACTGACATCGGTATTATTAAAGTCATAAACCACCATCCTATGTATTTATGTAAAAGTATGATTTCTCCTTGACATAGAAAAGCAACAAACGAAACAAAAAACAGACCACATTTCTAAGCTTACACATTTCTCATGTTTGAAATCACACTTCATTGTTATTATAATACTGACCTGTCCTTGTGTTGTCTGAACTTGAGGAGTGCAAGGGATGCCAGCAGAACGAAGCACAGAAGCATTGTGTCCAGTAGGATGTATCGGGACTGGGTCAGCAGGGAGTTATCTATCAAGAATAATAGCAAACATATATGTGAGTCAATATAGGGCCTAAATTTTCGATCCTAGTAGAATATGTGACTGGAAAGAGCAAAACCCTGCACTTGTCAGTAATTCATGTTTTTAAGAAATGTGCATTTTAAGTTCACATAATTTACCTGTAAAAGACTTATGTTTGTATAGTTGAAACAATCATATCTTTGCCAAATATTGTCCGTTATTTTAGAAGAAGGCATCAAATGAAAGCTTGTGATGAGGCCTTTTTCATGGCTTGCCAATCTAAATTTTGATTTTGACTGACAAGTGGTGGATTTTGGTATATCCAGTCACATATGACTTGATAATACCACAAACGTAAATCAGACAATTTACAATTACTAAAATTGTACATAATAAGCTCATAAGGGGTGGTATTTTTAATATTTTGAAAGGTTTTGGGTTGTATAACTTGAGCAGTGCAAGGAATCATCGTCAAGTTCCTGCCCATGTTTCTTGGTATTGGTACTGGTCTTGTCTCGATCTCATCAGAAGCTGAAGTCCAATGGCCAAAACCAAACCGTTTTAGAACCAGGTAGTCCAGGTGTAGGATCCTCCTGTATTGGTCTCATCTCAGTCCCAGACTAGGATATCTTTAAACTACACTCACCACAGAGAACAAGTAGGGCACCCAATGCTGAGGTCCACTGGCCAAAGCCCATCCCTTCTAAGATCAGGTAGCTGAGGGGGGTCAGCAGGGCCCCACACAGGGCAGGCAGGAAGCGCAGGTGCCATATG
The DNA here is from genome assembly GCA_037951105.1 of Echinarachnius parma. Lineage (NCBI taxonomy): Eukaryota > Metazoa > Echinodermata > Echinoidea > Clypeasteroida > Echinarachniidae > Echinarachnius > Echinarachnius parma. The sequence goes on along the minus strand of JBAMJV010003787.1, from coordinate 48,949 downwards.
GGCAGCTCACATGGATACTCTGGGACAGAGAGAAAAAAAAAATTAGTTATTGCACTCTCATGGTTATTCAAAAAGTACACAGTTGTGTAAATGTATGACAGAACCTAACCCTTTCAGGTAGCTGAGAGGAGTCAACTTAGACTCTACACAAGGCAGGCGGGCAGCGCAGCTTCCATATTGGCAGTCTACAGGGGTACAGGGGTACAAATTACAAAGATTTATATTTTTACTTTATTTTCTTATCTATGGTTTAAAATACTGATTTTTGTGAAAATGTACGAACAGAAGCTTGTATTATTTGATGTGTTCTGACATGTGGTATGAATTCTTTCTACATTCATAAAGCTACTTTATTTCCATGAAATCGGGGTTCAAAGTTGTCTGGGGTTTGGTGGCTTTGGGCCGTATATAACTTCCCAATATAAGAACAGAACTTTTCAACATTTTTTCTTTGTATCAATTCCATCATGGACTAGGATCTTGATTTTGGTCTACATGACACACTGGGTGATAAAGATTGTTTAAAATTATAAATGTTGTACTACCGTAAACCGGGGTGACTTTGGCCACTTTTTGAGAAGGATGTATTTTCATCAATGTTCACTCTTTAGAACTAATTTCTGTTTCTATAGGAATGTATTTGAAAATAAGAAATTTGTTCTAAAAAGTGAGGATTGATGAAAATACATTCATCTAAAAAAGTGGCCAAAGTCACCCCGGTGGCCAAAGTCACCCCGGTTTACGGTACTTAGTTCAGTTTATACCTTGTCCAATATTTTCAAACGTGAAGTCTCCCTTGAATCCTGCGGAGTAGGCAAATGCCGCCAGCAACATCTTCCCGAGGGGAGGGTGCACATCAAAGAAGAACAGTCTCTGGAGGTAGAAACTTGTGAACAGGCCAAAGTGAGTCTCATCAAACCTGGATATTTTAGAAATAAGGAAGTTCTGAATCATTTGATATTTATATACCACTTCATATAATACTTTGATAGTCAAATGAAATCTAAAATAACCAATTTGATTTCTGGACACTAGAACCAACTTACACATAGACACAAATATTATTTGTAATATATCTTTTTTTTTCTAAATAGACAGCCATCATTAATTATCAAAGAGGGATGTTTCACATCAAAGAAAACACCCCGGGCTGAAGTCGAAGAGAGCCTCATCGATCATCACACCTTATCAAACAAAAGTAATGATTAATATGACTGAATATAAATATGATTTGTCTTCTTTATCTAAAATATAATGTTTGATTCATCAATAATATCATAAAATTGCAAAGACAAATGAAAGATAGTTACCATGGTTATTGATTGATCAAATGTACTTGAGACTGAGAGGTGATTAAATTTCAAAATTTGAACAAAATTGATAATAGAAAAGTAGTTAAACTTAAAGTACTTACACAACACCTCTTGGTTCTTCTAATCTCCAAAAGTGAGTAATAAAAGACAAAAATGTAAGCACGGTCAGCAAAACATTGACTTTTACAGTAAAAGTGAGAGGGCGAGAAACAGCGAAGAAGACACCATTCGGAGCGGAAACCTCCCCAGCAGACTCGGCTGGAGACTCGGTAACGGTCCGCTCACTTTTTGCTTGCTTCTGCTGCACATTTTCGTCACGATTCGGTCCCATTTCTCTCTTCATCTGACAAATTTAGTCCGTCACGTTTGTTCATTGAAGTATTGCAATAAATATCAGTAGCATGTGCATGCTAAAACTATAACAGACGATTAAGTTCTAACTTCTATCACAATTAATAGAATTGTTGAAAAAGACTTATGATTCAGCTTCAGCAATTGGTCTCCTATTGTAGTCTTGATTAAAAGCCCTTAGCTTTGTATCTGGTACACGGTGACCTATCTACACATATTTGCAGGCTAGCTACTGCGCTGCTCATGTTGTATATTATTTTATTGTTTTCTAGATATTTTAGTTGCCTCACAAAAATGACAATATTGATATAATATTCAATAAACTAACATTTTCCTATGTACGATTTTCTCTATTGCTCGAGTATTTGTTTCAATGAAGCATTGATCAAAGACTATATGTGTCTGAGAGGGGAATTTCCCTGCATAATCACAATGTTGTTGTTTGTGTATGTTTTAATTATTGTTCAATTTTGATCTGCATATCACAAATCAGCAAGTCACAGTCTAGCAATTATACAAGCCAAAAAAATATATGTACTATTAAACATTGAATCTAGGGTGAATTTCTCATTAGAGCGTGATATAGCCCATATAGCGTGATCATATTACAGCGCTTGAATGGAGGCCGATCTTTGAAGCGGGCCGTTTTCTCCCTAACTTTACAACTGTTTCATCCATGTTCCAAATCTTGGGCACTCATTTTGAGAGGGTTTGCATGCATAGTCCAAACGTCACAAATTATATACTATTTCGAAGGTAATGACTTCTACTTTAATTCAGCATAATCATTTTTCCAGACTTACTGGTCGTTTTGTGGTGTAAGGACACATATAATACTGACCAACCTTATTTTGGTGGGGGGGGAGCATTAGGTAGTTCATTACATTTGTTATTGTTGTGTAATTAATTTTGTTAAATTTGTTTGCCATGCCCCATAGTTGTGTCACAATTAACAGTGAGGGTTATAATAAATATGATTTACTATATGTTATCATCTTTCTAACAATAACATAAATTTGAAGTTGATGTCAATTCATTATCATGCACCAACATAGGGTTGGCCAAGCACTTCCATTCCCATTTATATTAACATCAAATAACATGGTATTTAGCCCATGAATTCATTACATCAAGATATCGGTACTGTGCAGTAGTGTAGTATGTATTCCTTTTTTTTTCAACAACAAAAACGATTGGAAGGCACGCGCTCTACCAATCTCACCACACCACGTCATACCTCTTTCTCTCTTCCTTTTTAGAACTATATAACTACCATAATATTCACCATGCAAATTAATTCCTTGTACCAATATCATTTTTAGGAGAAATTTATAAATTTAGTCCACTATTTTGTTTACAATATGTTATATATGTTATATAATAGTATTGTTATGCCACATTTGAATTACTGTAATTATATTTGGGGGAATACATATAAAACTCAACTCACTAAATTATATATTCTCCAGAAGAAAGCAGTAAGAATTATTTCTAAATCTGCATGGTCTTGTCCTAGCACCCCTCTCTTTAGACAGTTGCGCATTCTACCCATTTATGAATTAATTGCTTTTAATACATTAATATTTATGTATAGTATACAATTTAGATTATTACCAGCTAAATATTGCAATATGTTTTTTGTTAACTCAAATTTTCACTCGTATTGTACACAACGCAATCATTTTCATCAACCAAAAGTTCGATTAACTTCCTCTCTAAACTCTGTAAGTTATATTGGTGTTAAGGAATGGAATATGCTCAAAGAATCTATAAAATTAAGTACTACAATTACCAAATTTAAAAAACTCTGTCGCGAGTACCTTTTGAATTACATGCCACATTTATGAAAGTTTTTTTTTTTTATGAATTTTGTTATACACATTGAAATTATTTGTATTATAATTTGTATTACGTTATCATGTACTTATATTGTTTATACATTATTATAAACATAGGTGTAGATACATCCTTGCAAATATTCCACTTGTGTGTATGTGTGTATGTGTGTGACTGTGAGTGAAATTACTTGTGTGTGCTTGTCGTGTTTTATACTTTTAATTGTGCATTTTAACTGTTTAAATGTATATTACTGGGCTATTTACTCACAAGCTTTGCTTTTTTAATAGTCCAAACCATAAAATATTGTATGTTTGATTTGTAATTTGTAATGTAATATTTCTGTATTACCTGTTTTTTTATGGTTGAATAAACTGAAATGAAATTGCTGCTCGATCTCTACCCAGGTGTATAAATGGGTACCATTGGTCGGGTGTTAATTAGTCTTGTGCTATTGGCAGCAAATTGTATATGCTCCCTGGGGAGTTGAGACTTGAGAAAGTATGCAATCTCATTGTGTGGGTTTGAATTGTACTTGATGACCATGGGTAATAATAGCCCCAGGAGTGTCACATGGTGAAAGACATGACTGCACACTTTTAAGTGGCCATTATTATTATTGTTAAGATGTTGTCAGTATTCTGTATATCTAATAGTCGACTGTTACTCGCATCAGAACACTCAAATGCTAACAATCGAACAACCAACCATAAACACAAATGTCAAACACAAAAGAAAAATAGATAATAAGTAAAATACAGTTTATAGAATGATATAAACAAGTTTTTAATGCACACCAAGAATTCATTTAGACATGTATCACAAAAAGAAAGAAAAAACAACAAAGAAATTATTAAATCACAATTACTTTCCTGAAGTACAAATAGAAACAGAAAAAAATACACTCCAAAAAATAATGACATAATTGTGATAATTCAATTTTAACCTCCATAAAAGGAACTTCATAAGCAAGAGATACTATAAACAGAAAAGACAATTTGACAACTACAATGTATTTTGGTACTGGCCATTTTTCCTTACTGAAGCACGTCCGTGGATCTTGGGGGCAAAATTAGGCCTAGTCGCAAGATATGAATTTTGGTACAGAAGTTCCAATGCATGCAGACACCTTTTTTTAATAATACAGTTACATCACAAATTTTAACTAAGTAATCGTGGAATGTTGGAAACATAAATGAAGAATGGTTTTACTAATTCTTTGTTTATTTACATGTAATATATGACCGGTAATACTGGCATTTCATTAGCCTTTTGACAAGGCCACACGTCTGAATGTCTGTTGAAAGAATACAGGGCATACAGAATGAACTGGGGGGGGGGGGGTTTCACAGAGATCCTAAGTTGATCTTAGCACTAAGATGGTCTTAAATATTATGGAAAGCCATTAGTGTCTTGAAACATTATTGTAAAAGTTATGTTGAAATGCATAAAATGTTGATTCAAATTATATATATTTTCTAATTATCAAAGAGATTTCATGAATTTTATGTGAAGATCATGAATCTCTTTGATATGGTATGAATTGAATCAATATGTTATGCATTTCAACATAACTTTTACAAAACTGTTTCAAGACACTAGTGGCTTTCCATAATATTTAAGACCATCTTAGTGCTAAGATCAACTTAGGATCTTTGTGAAACACCCCCCTGTAGTGCTAATGGCCACCATAAATATCATTGGGCCTCTGGAAACTCTTGTAAACTCCCAGTATTGGCCACCAACGAATTAGGATCTACAACGCACAGGTCTACGGTGGGAGTCTATCTGATGTGTCGGACTAGCTAGCCCCCTGACAGAAAGGCTAAGCTGTTTGTGTGATAGTTGTTATAAATAATAATAATATAGGATATTTATATTGCGCAATATCCACCTAATATAAGGTGCCCAAAGCGCTTATTATTATCCCTGGTCATTTGGTACAGTTCAGACCCGCACAATGATATTGTACACATTCTCAACTCCCCGGGGAGCATACTAGCAGGCAACCCTATGGGTGCACCAAGACCAAGCTAATTTTCACAAGACCAGGTACCCACTAATTGTTCCTGCCATTCAGAAGTGAGGTCTTGTAAAAAAGGCTAGCATTTTCATTGATACCAGCATGTCTGTCTTACATTGCATTTGCATGCATTGTACATTTCTTTCTTTACATTTATAACAGCCGAGAGGGGTGAAATTTCATTATTGATATCATTGAAATATTAAATTCATATATATGCAATTTAATTTAGCAGAAGAAGCTACAGTACGTACACACATCGAGAGAATGAAATGAGCGACGTTTGTTTTAAATAAAGTTACAGCTAAAATCACTACTCACTGCAGCACAGCACAGATAAGGAGTGAAAAAGAAAAAAAATGTAACCTCGCATAATATATTTGTCTTCGCTATGATCACATTTAGTACAAAATACAACTCTCTTTCTTCCTCATACTACTCCCCCGTCCATATCTGATCTTTCATATCTTTATAATTCTTCTAATAGATATATTCTGCAAATACTCTATTTACAAAAATACAATTCTGTTTTTTTAATTTATGCTTCACGTGTGTAACACATTTACACTCATCGTGCAAACATTACATCATACATTAATTATTTATCGCAATTCAAAAATACTGTCACAACAAAAATTCAAATAATATAATTTTTTTCTCTCTTAACGCAATCCAGTTAAATTGTCAGCAAATTATGGACACATACCAGAACAGATGGTGGGTATAAAACACAATCAAACACTATGCTAGCAACTAATCATTGAAATCTGTTGTAAGTTACATTATAACAACAAGATATCAAATCTGGACAGAATTATTTATACCGTTGACGTTTTAAATATTCATAACAATATTTATAGCATATCCCAGGATAGCATACTCATTTGACGAGGATCAACTAAATGAAGGTTTTTATCAAAATAGAAAACTATGGCCAGTTTGAAATCCTTGTACAAAATTATGGAATGGAATGTTTGAATATTGTCGTCGATATATAATCATTAGAAAATCCAAATTTCATTGGTAAAAAGCACAGTTCATCACCTAAATGTTCAATCCCAAACATGGATGACATATAATTTGTCTCCCTACCTGCACGAATCTAAACCTAAAATGTTACTATTCAATCGGCAAATAACACTGGAAATGCAATGAAAAGACTTCTGGAAAAAATTGTATAGCAAGCCACACACAAGTTGTAAAAATAAAATCATTTTGGTATTTTTCATTTCTCATGGACAGAGTGCTCTTATTATGAACATGTTTACTTCCCTTCTTTAAATACTCTGAAATCAATTCATGCTTTATGATATCAAATGTATACAAGTGGGAAAGTGTCCTTTGGGTTCAGAAAAAAGGCGATAATAAAACAATATATTGATAGGGGACGGTCATTTTTCATAATATCTAACAAAGTATATGTGGGAACAACTCATTAGAATCCACTGGATAATATCAAGTAATCAATATTCCTGACAATCTAAATAAACAGTGAAAGTTGACTCTAATGCTATGTGTGTACATTTGTTGACATACCATGGCAGGAGCTGAGAAGAGTCTAACCCTAAACCAAGACTAATGTCCAGAAATTTGCAAGCACACATTCAACGACTGAACCAAGTTTACTGCAATATTATTTTTACAGGACACAACATATCACATACTGCGTCGTACACGTAGACTACAAATGCAATGTACTCGTCTTTACTACAGAGTATCCATACATCAAAATATTCACGAGAAGTGATATATTTACCAGCTGTAAAAAAAAAAAAGCTCTTGAACAAAAATCAAGATGATCTCAAAACATCAATCAAAAGAGTGAGAGTGAAAGACAATATTGATTATATATTTTGACATTTTTATGTGAAAAGGCTTAGTCACTCTAATCTATTGAGATCGTTTTCCTTCAAACAGCTGAAGGTAGAGGAATTATGTGAACTTCCATAAAAAGGCACATCTAAAATGTAATATAAAATCTGCAGTAGAATCTGAGAAAGGCACAAAAACACCCTAATTTGCCAATTAACTACTGTAGTAGAAATCATGACTGTATTGTGTAATCATTTCACTCTCCAGGAGAAAAACTTGTGTGCTTTTGCATTTTTAAGAGTGCATGAAATGAATCTAGTGCTTAGAAAATCTTCACATGTGTTTATACAGTCAACAGCATACAACATTTGTAACACAATACAAAGAACCATCATCATTGAGTGATACAAAATGCTTTCCCACAAAACCTTCACAGACAGTACATTTAGTATCTGAATTACTATGTATGAAATATCTCAACTACTAGATGACGAGTAAACTGTAATAACTAAGTGTCATCAAAACCACTTTTTTTTTTTCACAGTCCAAGACAAGGCCAGAAAATATACAACTGAAAGGTGATTGATTTTACAAGACAAAACTTTAACCATACTCTTATAAAAAATATTTGTAAAAGAAGATAAATATCTGTCCACATGTGCTTCAGAATGTAAAGTACATAAATTTGAACTTACCTATCCATACATCTAATAACCCATTCAAGATGAAATGATGTTGCTTGTAACAAGCCTCCACACCTCAACTTTTTTTTCTCTACTGGCCCATTCGGGCAAGTAAAATCATAAACGTTCAAATTTTACTTGCCCAAACAGACAATTTACTTGCCTGCTTACATGTACTTCTAGATGAGACTGTCATGTGAGGAACTACATTCTATTCTCGTATTTGAAGAGATATTTAAGTTGACCGAGCTGGCAAGCAAACTAGACCTATCTATGAAATGTTACTAGCCTGACATAATTTTTGACTTGCCCCGGGCAAAAGGGCAAGTGCTAGTGCCCTGGCTAACATGCCCCCTCCATAGACACTAGCCCAAGTATTTTTTCGGGACCCGTCCTGAATGGGTTAGAGCGTGTCAATTTTACATATGCTTCTGTTTAATTTTTGTACACAATTTACAATCACGCTCATAATATACTAGTTTGTTCCTTAATATAAATGTGTACAAGGTCGGTAAATTAACCGGGTATTGTAAAGGTCCAAAACAAAGTTCTATCCTTCTAAACAACCTGGACGGAAAAAAATAAAACTAACTAGTTATTGTTTCAAACTATCAAAAAGGTACATATCACCAAAAAAAACTTCAAACAAACTTAACAGAATTGGGGAACTCACTGATCAACTGAACAACAAAAATGAAAGACTCATCCATCTTTGGACAAGTAGTATGTATAAATTAGCGTAGGCCCGCTGGCCCATGGCCACTCAAAATTAGCTCCGGGCCACCAAATTTCATTGATCATAAATTCTACTGGCCCATTCGTGCAACCAAATTTTACAGAATTTGTTATATTTGTCTTTGTTTGGGACCACCAGACTTAGGTTTTGGGCCACTCAAAATTAAACAATGTTGTTTTTACTTGCCCGACTGGGCCACGAGGCAAAAAGGTTAATTTCTAGCATTGCATGCAGACAGTCATTACTCATTAGAAATAAATATTTACATGTACAACGATGAGCTGCAGGATGAGCTTAAGTTTATCTTAATTCACATTAATTAGGTAATTCACAGCCAATCAAACAAAATTTGAAATAATAATGAAAGCGGACTCACTTGAGAAGATCTTAAATGAATCTGTAAATCTATACTGCTCTAGAAATTGTTCAAATACTGCGGTGAATGTTACAAGTATACTATTACTAACAAAATTACATGAACTTTATAAGTTATACAGTACATTTATTTGGGCTATAAGTCAAGGGCTTGAAAACTGAGACATGATACCTGATTCGTTTGGAAATAATCAGAATAAGCCGTGTTTTTTCTTATATTGTAACTACCATGGCAACAGCTATAATGCTTCATGCCCATTGGCTGTTGATGCAGCAGTTACAATAATTGGACATGTACAACAATTGGAAAGTTTTATGAAACAGGGCCAGGGGGGGGGGTGTTTCACAAATATTCTAAGTTGAACTTAACTCTAAGTTGGACCTAACTATTATGGATGTGTAGCCTTGGAATAAAAGATATTCAAAACCAAGAATGCAAGTATTCTAAACTTTCGTAAATGTTACATCAAGAACATAAAATCGCCTTCATAACAGAAAAATATCAATGAATTGAAACAACGTTTTATGCCTTTTAAAAGTACTTTTACAATTTTGTTTTCAAAGGCTTTCCATACTGTTTATAGTCCAACTTAGAGTTAAGTTCAACTTAGGATCTTTGTGAAACACCCCCCAGGGCTTTTAAATAAGGCCTTGCCTTAAAACTGACATTCAAAGTTGGCACAATAACTCTTTTCTGACCGGGTGCACCAAAATATAAATATAAGTTGAGACTATTCACTGAACTGAACAATCTGTATTAAAGTTCATTCTTGGGTGGCCTACATGATTCAATACACATGGGACAGGTGACTAAAGGATTACAACACTATGCATGATTTCCTATAAATATGGGACTGGGGATAGCTCACTCTGAATGATGTGTAGCATACATGTCTGTAACTTTCTGCACAGGTTAAAGGGATCTAGTAACTTTGTTGACATGTGCAAAAAGTGATGAATGGTTGATTCAATGTATATTGTTATCTGATATGTCCACTGGGTATTGTGTGAAAATTTCAAATTAAATGGACGTTATATGGCCGAGTGATGAGCAAAAATGCAAAGTGATTTTCACTTACTCATTGCACTGACTTTGTACACGGTTTTGACGATCCAGTGGATAGTTTAACACCTTTAACATCTGAACACTTCAATCGTAAATATCTTTTAACGAAAAGGAAATTCGAAAAACCAAAATCTGTCCCATGCTTTTTGTGTTAATACAAACACAACAAGGTATGAGAGAACCGCTAGAATTGCAATTGTATTATGAGGATTTGGACAATGTTACCAAGTCCCTTAAAGCAGCTACTTGCAGGACTGATGACTTTCTCTGAAGTCAAATTTGTATTATCATATTTGTCATTAAATATGCCCATAAAAAATTTGCCATACAGGCTCAACACGAACCCTACATGATTTGCTACTTATGGGACTGATGCGGAAAATGACAATGAAAATGAGCCACCCACCAAGATTCCGCGGGAAACCCTACATGATTTTCTACTTATGGGACCGATGATGACTAACTGGACTGTAGACTCTGCATGTGATTTCGCTTGGCGACATCGAGGACGAAGGAGACATCAGGTCTGTTGTTGGGTTCCGGATGAATGCACATGGCCACCAAGTTACGCAGCTGAATAAGAAATGAAAGAATGAAGGGGAAAAGAAATGCATAGTATAAATATACACATATATATACGTAATTATGAAAGATAGGATTTCAAAATTGACAATATTTTCCTGCGTAAATTCACTAACCATCAATTTATTTATCTATGAAATAGAACAAATGTGATAGAATTATGGAAAAATGTAAATTATTTTATGCAAAAATATACAATACATGGAATCATAACAATGTTGACATTATAGTGCAATTTGTTATGGCAGAGAAAACGTGAAAGAGTTTCATAATTAATTTTATCATCTCAAAATCAGGCAATTGTCTTATTTGGACAAATATAAAGTAATTGTATTCCCTCAGTCATTCTATTTATAACCCTTTCCAATCTTCCTAATAACCCGGGGGGGGGGGGGGGGGGGGGGGAACTCCGATTATAGTCGGACGGGGGTGTGCGGCTGAGACCTCCGAACCCATACCCACATCTAAGGGTCCTTTCGCTGTAAATAGGTACCCATGTCTAAGGAATTTTTTTTGCCGGCGTCGCATGTTCGCTGTGTATTTCCCGCAAATTTTGTGGTTTCTCTTGGCGAGCGTAGCGAGCTTGAAATTTTTTGCAATTTCGCATCGGCAAATAAAAGAGAGGCACTTTTAAAAAGGGACCCATGTCTAAGGATTTTGTTTATGAAAAGGGGACCCATGTCCAAGGATCTTTCTTGAAAAAGTCACCCTTCCCAGCGGCACATCCCCGTATACCCAATATACGGGAGTACCCCCCCCCCCCCCCCGGGCCTAGTAATCACTCTCTAATTCTTGATTCATTTGTACCATTCCAATTGAATGCATACTCAATAAATTTGATACTCATCACTTATCAATACAAATAATGTGAAGCCTTCTTTATAACTCACAACCTCACAACCACCCTGCCCAGCTCCCCAAAAAGAGAGAAAACTAATTTAAGTAATCCATTAACTTTATATTTTTTCCAAAAGGTGATATTTGAGACTTCAAACATATACCATTATCATTGTAAGATTCTTGAAAATGATAAGTGAGATTTTCATATAAAAGGAATAATGCTAAATACCTAGTGGGAAAAAAAAAGTAAATGGATGTCTGATTTTATCCCGATCGTTCGTGAGAAGTATCAAAATTTGAATACTTTGGGAGGATTTAGTATCCAAATTAAATACTATTGACTACGGTCGAAAGTGTCTAAAAAAAAATAAAAATCTTAAATATCCCCATAATTAGGGAGACATTTGAAAAACCAGAACCCAATTCATTCTTTTTGTTACCATAAGTCAAACAACGAGGTACAAGAGAAGTGTGGAAGCTCCAAGAGATTTTGGTTGAATTTTGGTAAAGTTAATGGATCACTTTAAAGGGCAATGAAACCCAAGCAAAATGTTGCTTTCATAGTCTTGAAGAGATTAAGAAGTATAATTTCTGAAAGTTAGAGCATAATCGGGTAAGAAACAAGAAAACTACGGCTCTTTGAAGATGTCCATTTATTCCTATGGGGAACTCAAATTGGCAACGCACTCTGATAAGTGTGTGGACAACTTCCCATATGTTTTGTACACAAATGTTCCCATTTTTACAGTTTTCTTCATAGTCACATTTTTTCCATTCCCCAACTCATGATATGTTATGTATAAAAGCATTCTACAAAACATATATTGAACTCGAACGAAGGGTAAACATACATTTTGAGAAAATTGAACAAAACTGAAATTTTGTGTACAAAATGTATGGGGAGTTGTCCACAACTTTGCCAGAGTGCATTGCCAATTTGAGTCACTCGAAGAAATACATGGCTCTTTTCAAAGAGCCATAGTTTTCCTATTTCTTGACCGATTGTGCTCAAATTTTCAGAGACTATTCATTATATTTAGTGTCTTATAGTACAAACAATTTGTCTGGATTTCATTGTCCTTTAAGGTAGGATCATCACACTGAAGTTCAAAGCATGCAAATAGGTGCGGATAAATCGTGCTTTATGATGTACTTCCCATACGATATGTATATTTGTATGAACCAATTCATAATGTGCTATGTTAAATATTTATAACAATGAGTATGTATTATGCCATGCAGAATGCATATATTATATGTGTACATTCCCCATGCAAATAGGTAAAAGGATTACATTCTAATTTTGAACATGACATCCCTTGCCCATTGAATTGAATTGAATTCATTTCACATTTGCATAAAAAACATGAACATATGTACATACAGTTGATTAATCTAACACATCATATCATAATAAATAATATACTAAAGATAGTACATGTATGTGAGTTAATTGCAGGTAGGGGCCGGGGGCTAGTAAGTACAGTATGATATAAATTCCAAATTCATTAACGTAAAACTGCTTCTTTATAATCATACTGTATTATTACGTGAATATGCGTATACTGTACCATATACATTTGCATATCAACTCTATCGTTACAAAGTTTTGGCCATTGCCCATGTTAGTTGTGCCAGCTCACCAAAATGCAATCAAGGGTTAATACAGACGTGCATGCATTACATTAAACATGCACTACCGTAGACCGGGATGACTTTGGCCACTTTTTGAGATGAATGTACTTTCATCAAGCCTCACTTTTTAGAACAAATTTCTCATTGTTTCAAATATATTCATAAAGGGTACCGTAATGTGTAGAATTAGAAATTAGTTCTAAAGAGCGAGACTTGACGAAAATACATCCTTCTCGAAAGTGGCAAAAGTCACGCCGGCGGCCAAAGTCACCCCGGTTTACGGTACCACTTACCTTTCCAATCTATTCTCCAATACACAATGTAGATTTTTTTTAATATTGCACAAAAACTGTCTACCTCAATTACCCACGTGGATTTGCACCTTTTCTTTTGACCATAATTAAAGTGGATTACGAATGTGAATAATTCATGAAGAATAAACATCCCAGGCAATGATGTGCTAGCTGTATTTCATCAAATGTTCATTTAAATAACTTTTACCCCCCAAACTGCCTTGAATATTCTTTTGAGGCACTTATGCAGTATTATAAAGCTTTGTTTTCCCTTTCTTGTTCTAAACTCTCTTTTTGTATACAAATTCTTTACAGGCTGCAATCTCTCCATCAGAATAGTGATTTCTACATCAAACTGTCATTCCTAGCAACCAAATTGTTTGATAAGAGTCGATTCAGAAATTACATTCTAAGTCACAAGATGGAACACATGATATTTTAAAGATTATCCCAAATTAGCAATTATGCAGTTTTCACCTTATTCTTGACCTTGTTCGTATTTGACCTCAAAATGTTGTATTGGTTGTACTCCCCTAGTCTCCTTCCTCCCTTCCTCCCACATTGGCAAACAAAGCAAGGGCTGGGATGCTCACCCTCCCCCACACCACCCTCTTTGAAATGGCATTATTCAGGCAATATGTTCAGCCTATTTGGTAAATTATCGCCCAACATTCAAGCATCAAATATGATGTTGTAAGGCAAATATTACAAATCATATAAGGGAAGAGATTTCACACCCTCCCCCCCCCCCCCCCCCTCCCAGAGTAAACAAATCACAGTGGCTTGAAATGCCAAAAAGAGCACCTGAAAATCATAAGAAAGCCCCCCCAAAAAAAATTAATAATAATAATAAAAAATTAAAAATAAATAAATAAATTGAATAGAGTGTTGGAGTGGTATTTTCATGCAGGCAAGGTTGAAAAGTAGCCCCTGAAAAATTATTTTTTTCATTTTTGTCCCTGCCCGCCCCCCCCCCCCCCCCATCCCCATCCCCTGTTTGCCAAACATTTGCCTACATTATCATTGTCCATGACTTGCCATGACCTTTACAGCAAGAATTCCATGACTTTTCACCAGAGTACGCAAACACGGTTCTTTGACTTCTTTAAAAACTTTTTGTACCAAAACAAGTTGAATAAATTTTTATTTGTATTGAAGTGCTGAAGAAATGCAAACAAAATGAAATTCCATGACTGTCCATGACCCATGAGAGAATTTTTAAATTTTTCCCGACTTTCAAGGCCTGGAGAACCAAAAAGGCAAATTCCAAGACTTTCCAGGGGGTGTATTGAAATTGATTGTATCCACGTCATATCTGCGACACTAAAATATCAAACTGTACTTTAGGTATAGCGATTTGCTAAAATATATCTTAGAGACGTAGATACGACGTAGATACAATAAATTTTAACTCAAAATCGTTTTCAGAATACAACCCCCGGTTTTTCAGGCCCAGTGTGAACCCTGCCGCATACATACCTCATCTGTGTAGTGCGTTGGCAACGACGGGAATTCACACTTGTCAATCTTCTGACACAGCGAGTACAAATCCAAACCCTCCGCGTAGAACGGCGAGTGTAGCGCCGCCATCTGTGCGTACCACACCAACCAACACGGGCCATCACACCACAAAGTATTGTAAAACATGACGCAACAACCACACCAAACAAACCCAACAATTTGTAAATATTTTTAAATAAAATTGTTTTCCCATCGCACCGATTGAATCCCACGGGACAGGTTTTTGTTTTGTTTTTTTTTTTGCATCATAAATCAGGCCAAACAAACCCACAAAAAATTATTTGTTAAGCCACACCAAACAATGTTCACATAGAAGGTTTTAATTAATTAATTTGTTTTTATGCATCATAAGATCATAAGATAAACCCCAACATTGTTTGTATTTTGTTTTATTTAATTAGTCAGCATAATTCATGATTTGTATATTGGTGTACCAATCACATCATTCACATGGAGTATATGACATTGTTTTTTGATCGATCATTTATAGTGTTTCATTATATGTGCCACACATAATTAGTATAATTTTTCCATCATATATAGTATAATCATAATTTTGAATATTTGTTTGTGCAGTCACACATTTTGGGGAGGGGTGTTGTTGTTTTTGTTGGTGTAATAACAAGATGGGGGAGCCACACGCATCAATTAAAGAGATATAAAACAGTGGAGAGAAAGGGGGAGAAATAGAGAGACAGAAAGGGAGAAATAAATAACAAATGCACTCTTTAAATATAAGATTAGTGTTGGGTTAATCCAATATGCACATCACAAACAAAAACAACAAAACATCTCGATTTGTTAATGATTTATTATATGCAAGTGCGGTGCTACACATGTACATTTCCACTATTAATTGCGTTTGTTTGCAACACAATGCACTCGACCCTACCTCGTCCGAATAATGGTCAGCGGGAAGGGGTGGGTAATCGCACTTATCTATCTTCTTGCATAGTGCGTAAAGGTTCATCTTGTCACCGTAGAATGGGGACTGTAAGGCCGCCATCTAGTGGGGAAGATTGGGGTAGGGTCGCAAGGGGGAGAGAACGGGGCGGGGGAGAATGGGGCGGAGGAGAATGGGGGCGGAGGAGAATGGGGCGGAGGAGAAGGGGACCGGGTAGCAGTGGGGAGAGGGGGAGGGCGGGATTATTAAGAAATGGGGAAAAAGTTGAATGGGGAAGATTGGGGTAGGGTCGCAAAGGGAGAGAACGGGGCGGGGTAGGGGGGAAGGGTATGGGGAGTATGGGACGATTGGGGGAATCAGACAAAGAAACATTATTTAAAAGGGTCGTCTCTAACAGTTTCCATGGCGATAGGCAACTTGAAGGAATTTTTTTCATACACTACATGAAATATTCTTCTTCAAAGAGTGGTGATCCTATTAAAAGTGACATACTCATTGCTCAAGGTTAGGATGTCCTCCCTACTCATTTTAATGACAGGAGACAGAATATACAGTCAAACCTGTGTAGAGTGACCACCTGTTATTAGGGAAACAAGAAAAGTGGTCACTGTAGACAGGTGACCTCTATAGGCAGGTTCCATAGCATTGTTTTTCTTTACCCTTTTGGTGGCCACTATAGATAGCTTGGCTGCTATAGACAGGTGGCTGCTAATACAAGTTTGACTGTACTAATCAATACAATTAGTGACAAGTGGGTCATTTTCAGGACCATCATTCTTCTATTAAAAAAAAAAAAACATTCAAGAAGCGCACAATAGCTTTCTTCATCAAATTATATAAAGGTGTTTTTTTGTTTTGTTTTGTTTTTTTCATTTGTATCAGCAGTACTTATCCAGGACTGTTCTACCCAGCGACAAAATTAATATTTTTATTTTGGGGGCTCCTTATCGGGGGCTACTTTTCCAACTTTCGGGGGCTACAAATTTCCGGGCTCTTTTTCGAATTTCAGGGGCTACTATTAAGCTCTAATGCTGTAAGTGATCATCTTATAAGCATTTGATCACGATCCAAACAGAAAATCCAACAAAAATCCCCAAAATCAAAAAAAACATTTTTAAAAATTGGGGGGCTACTTTTTTTTCGGGGGCTCTTTTGGGCATTTCGGGGGCGAATTCGCCCGCCGCCCCCGTGTATTTTTTTCGCTGGTTCTACCCTCCATGGATTTTTTTTTTTAATTTCATGTGGGATTCTTGGAAAGAGGGGGGAAATTTAGAGAAATAAATTACAAGGAGTTGAGCAATAAGTAAACAAGCCGCAGAGGAAAAGGGGTGAAGAAATCATTTTTAAAAAGACTTCCAAAAAAAAAAAAAAAACATACAAGATATCGGACAAATTGTCAAGAAATTAATACAGGGGAGACTGGCAGTTAAAACAAAGTAGATGTTTTTTTATTCATGTCATTTTATGCAGGTATGGGGAACATAAAGATAAGTTCAAAATCAACATTATATGAGCAGGGGGTGGGAATTTTAAAGGAATTGGCAACTTATAATAATGAAACCATGCATGGTAAATTAAAACCATGATATCTGGAAGGAATTTCTTGATCTGTCTCAACATTGGAAAATCAAATTCAACAAATTGTTAACATTCTTATATGCCATGTATGCATTTTAAGTGAATGCTGTCATGAATCACAACACACAAATATTGAAAAAATAATGATAATGTGACTTGCAATTACATGCAACTATAAATGAAAAGCTTGAGGCCTTCTACTCTCAAGTTTGAAGTTGTTTTGTTACAAAATTTAAAAACCATAATCTTATTACTTTAATAACAACCATGTCATACATTTAATATATGAATCGTTGATTGAATAATCATTCAGCAATGCATTAATTCAGTCATGTGAAATACATGTTAAATATCATTGATCTAAAATTATGTTTGAATGCATCATTTTGCTCACCCTTTCAATCAGCCAATATCAGAGAGTGATTATCAAATTTAGATAGTTCATATTTTAACTTCTGCAGACATGGACTTGGATTCTCCTTACTTATTCATCTATGTTCATAGAATTTAATAATATGGATGATTACATCCATGATTTATATCTCACCTCATAGAGTAGGCAGCCCAGCGACCAGATGTCCGATTTGAAGTTATATCCGGTCTCATGGATACGCTCCGGCGACATGTAATACGGCGTGCCCACCAGGGAATGCGCAGCCGTCGTCTTCGAGCTGAAGAACCGACTCAGACCGAGATCGCCGAGTTTGACCATTCCGTTCGCTGTGATGAATACATTGGCAGGCTTGATATCTGCAATTTCAAGAAAACGAGTACAATAATAATAAATAATAATAATAGACATTTATAGAGCGCAAATTGCAACGAGCCTCTATTAAAGCGCTATTAGTATTGCCCTGGTCAACGGATACACACTTCTATCATTCCCGCACACAAAGTGCACAATTTCCACTCCCTGAGGAGTATTCCAGCCAGTCGCAATAGTCATTGTACATTCAAGGGCTAGTTCACTCTGATGAGCATTAACTTCAAATTAGCATGACTCTCTCCTGGTCCATACATTCCAGTGCGCTACAAAACTGCACAAAGTACTTAAGGAGCTCTTTTGGTGCATGCATGTTCCGGCACACTGCAAAGTTATACTTTAAATACTTTGTATCAACTGAAATTTACCTCTATGCATAACTCTTTTCTGGTGCATATGTTCCAGCGCACTGCAAAGTTGCACAAAATACTTCCAGATTGTCTTCTCTAAGATCAAATTTGTTCTGCTTCGCACAACATATCATGTCCTACATCAAAAACTTGTATCAACTGAAATTTACCTCTATGCATAACTCTTTTCTGGTGCATATGTTCCAGCGCACTACAGAGTTGCACAAAATACTTCCAGATTGTCTTCTCTAGGATCAAATTTGTTTTGCTTCACACAACATATCATGTCCTACATCAAAACCTTGTTTCAACTGAAATTTACCTCTATGCATAACTCTTTTCTGGTGCATATGTTCCAGCGCACTGCAAAGTTGCACAAAGTACTTCCAGATTGTCTTCTCTGGAATAAGCCTCTTCTGCTTCTTAAAATGCTGCATAAAAAAAAGAAAACATGATAAGGTAGTAAAATAAATATCACATGCAACAGTCATTGACAATTATATATATATATTTATTTGAGTTTATTCTTTTCTCGAATTTGTTTACACTGATAAAACATTAAAATAAATAATAAACAAATACGCAAATCACAACCAGAAAACTAAAGACACAAATGGTATTACATGTATACATAAAAAGGTCAAAGTGAAAAGAGGAAATGAAATGAATATTTAGATTCCTAGTTTGACCATACATTGCGAGACAAACGAATATCACTAGCGATATTATTTCCGATACTATATCCGCAATGGATTATATATTTACTAGAAATGAATATTGTTCATAACCTCTTTTCATTTAATAATAATAATAATATGAACATTTATAAAGCGCAGCTACTATAAATATATACTCTACTGCGCTTAAATAATTATTTAGTCATTCCTTAGAAGAAAAACACATCAGAAAATGATCATGATTGTCCTTTCGTTCCGAAGTTTCTCTACCTCAAAAGCCACAAGATATATCAATAAGAATGGGTCACTGAAAGACATGCAAATTGCTTTTTCTCTGAATCCTATCACCTTGGGACTAAAATAACTGGCTCAAAATGAACTCCCTGTGAAGCTTGGTGGTTTCCAGTTTCGAGAAAATGCTTCCTCTTTTTCTTTTTTTTTGCAATAAATTTTTTTGGTGCAAATACAGAAAATTCATACACCTAAATACAGAACGGCTGAGCTTTCCTCAACCTAGCAATTTCAACCCCAAGGGTAAGGGTTGAAGAGGGAAACCTGTTCCAAATCAGTCGTCGAAGGAAATGCTATTTGTTTTTCTCTGAATCCCAAACCCACTTTCAAGAATATAACTTCATTTATTATTATTTCCTTCCAACACAGTATTCACAACTCTATGAAGACTCACTTATATTTAATTCTAAAATGAACGTTTTCACTCGTGGCCCGATCGGGGAAATCAAATAGAGATTCATCAAATTTTGATTGTCGAAACCAGGAAAGGGTGGGTGAAAACTAAAGACGAAAATTAAGAAGTCATTTCATTTGATTGCCTAATTATTCAAGTAAAAGTTGATGTCCACAAGAATGTGGTAGCCCCAGGCCAGTGAGGAAATTCTAATTTCAGCCCTGCTATATTAGTTACATCAAATCTTTAGCTATGCCAAATTGCCAAATGTGCCTGATGTAGTTTAATAAAAATAAGAACTGAAAACCTACTTTAAAAAAAAGAATAAACATGAAATGACACCAAACTAATTTGTTTTTTTCTTGAACCAGTCATCCAAAGAAAACATTTCTGATTCATGGTAAACCTTCTAGTGAACTTTAGTGGTTTCTTATTGCAAGAAAATACTCCCTCCTTTTATTTGAAATCTTCCCCAGTCTCTAGGAACTTAGGAAGGATCACATTACCCTAAGCAAGCCAAAGTCAACCGTCCAAAATTCCTACGAGACGGCTGCGGTGATGATTACAACAACAAAAGGAAAACTGCCACGATTGGAGGCAGATTGAACATTTGGAAACACTTTTCAGTACTATCAATCAAAGAGGTGATACTCATTGATGACACAATGTCTTGCCTAAACATGTAAGTCTGGCTATGCATTAATAACATTTTCTTGGCAAGTAAAAATTCAATATTTATCAAACTTATTGGTGGCCAGGAACTATTTTTAACCCACTGCCTACATGAACACGTGCGAGTCTTCTATTAAACATCTAGTATGGAATAGGTGAAAGTGGCCCATAATAAAGTAAAAACAATGATATTATATTTGATTGCCTTTTCCCAATGTAACCAATATTTGATAGCCTTTTCTCAATGTAACCTTTGTCTGGCTATGATATTGGTTTCTTTCAAGAAAACATAGCCTAAAGCCAATTGTCACTGTGATAAAGTGAAACTGTATCTCTCTTTTGAGAAGGAATGTCCATGATTTTCTATTTTGATATTTATGACACAAAATATAGACGGAAACTGATTGTCATTCAGATAAAATTAAGCTTTGATTCTCTTATAAGTAGAGGTTTCTATTTGATTTTCTATTCTGATGTGACACAAAATATATATTGCCTGAAAGCAAATTCAGACTCTAGTTTTTAAATATACCCATAAGAAGGAGTTTCTACTTGATAGTGATACTGATCCTTTTCTTTTTTTCCCTTTTTTTACAGGTCATCAAACTTGCAAAATAAAATTCTGTATTGTTACAGATGTCTCTAAGGAACAGTGTGATAAATTCTGTGACCCGAAAACAATACTGGTGCCTTGCAAGGATGGCAATTTTGTTATCACCTGTCAATCATTTTCCACAGCAAACTTGTGAGAAAAAAATAATGGCTAACAAAAAATGCAATGATACATTGAAAAAGCACAAAAGAGGAATCAACCATTAAAAGGGACTTAGTAACATTGTCCAAATCCTCAAAATAAAATTTTTGATCTAGCGGTTCCCTCATACCTTGTTGTATTCGTATTAATAATAAAATCATGGGACAGGTTTCGGTTTTTCAAATTTCCCTTTCGTTACAAAGATATGTACGATTGAAGTATTCAGATAAGAAAAACTCCGGGCGAGTTTTTTATCCCTGTACAAAGTGAATGCAGTGAGTTAGTGAATATCACCCAATATCACTTTGCATTTTCGCTCATTACTTGGCCATGCAATGTCCATTTGACTTGAAATGTTCACACAATACCCTGTTGACATATGAGATAACAACACTATACATTGCATCAACTCTTCATCACTTTTTGCACATGTCAACAAAGTTACTAGATCCCTTTAATAAAATGCATATCATCACTGATCCTTTATTTTCTTTACAGTGATCAAACTTGCAAAATCTAATTCTATATTGCTACAGACATGTCTCTAAGGAACAGTATGATAAATGCTGTGACCCTAAAGACAATACTGGTGCCTTGCAAGGACAGCAATTTTGTAATCACCTGTCAATCATTTTCAACAGCAAACTTGTAAAAACAATTATAATGGTTTATGACTAAAGTGATACATTTAAAAAGCATAAAAGAGGAATCAACCATTTAATTCTAAGTAATCAATTTAAATGCATATCATTCAAACAAAGGTTGTTCCTGGCATTATTAAAACATATCAAAGGGGCTTTATTAAAGGGGAGCCAAACGTTGGCATTTTCACTTACTGTTACTGATAAGTGCATAATTCCTGTCACTTCTAGTCATATATTTCCTCTTGGGAATCGCTGATAATTGAAATAATAAATGTTTTTTAAACCATTATCCATTTTGACTGAAAACTGGAGGCTGCCATGTTTTCCAACAGTATCATATGAAACGTCATCTGAGCACATCTGAGCATGCACTAACAAAATCGTGTTACGTAACCACTGACATAGCAGCAGATTCCACAACAGTGGTTACATCAACTCACTGATAGTGCATGCTCAGATGCACTCAGATGACGTTTCATATAGCGAAAATTCCAGCGTTTCCTTCCATTCTACATAAATCCTCTGGATCGGGCAAGATGGCGGACATGTAAGGAAAGTGTGTCGTGGGTGAGCTCGCTTATTTTTCAACCTTCATCGGATTAAATTCAGCTTTTGATTTTGTTACTCTACTCATTTGTAAACAATGAATAGCCGTCAAAAGTCTCGTGACCCGCCAAGTCTGGAAAACTCTCCTGTAAAGAAAAAAACAGCAAAAAACATTGATCTTTCTCGTCTCGCTCCAACTAGCTCGAATCAACCACCCTTGTCCATGGCGGGTACGCCGGCTGGCCCCGGGCCTGGGGCGAGTAGCACAGCACCACAGTGGTTCGTAGAATTTGAACACCGGCAGGAGGCGAGGTTCGCAGAGCTGCTACAAGCCCAACAGTTGCTGCGGTTCGATGTGGACAATGCAATAGATGACATAGGTAAGCTGAAAACAGCGCTGGAGCAGGCAAACGCCAAAATCGATGATCTCGAAAACAGAAGTCGCCGCAACAACGTCGTCATTTGGGGTGCACCAGAAGGATCTGAAAAGGGGGCTCGAGATTGCGTGCAGTTCGTGGAAGATCTCCTCGCCGATGCTGTCGGCCCGGGAGCTGTTCAGCGCGCCCACCGTTCTGGTCGACCACCATCAGCCGCTGACAATGGTCGGGGGAAACCCCGACCAATTCATGTTGGATTCGCGTCATACAGAGAGAAAGAAGCAGCCCGGAGAAAGCTGATCGAAGTGTTCAAGGAAAAACCTGAAGGAGTGAAGATGTTCGTCGCAGATGATTACAGCAAAAGAATACAGCAAATGAGAAGGGACAATCTGCCCAAGCTGAAGGAGCTGAGAGCAAGAGGCATCAAAGCTTTCTTCGTTTATCCCGCCACCATTAGAATCAGAGATGCTAACGGTCGCCTGACAAGCCCGCAGAGTTGAATGCTATGGACAAGATGGAGGCTTAGTCTTAGGACGTTGAACAGAGTACAGGTTATGAGTAACATTTAGTAAGGTGTTCAGTTAATTTTGATAGCTTTATCCCACTAAATGGACCTCATGGTTAACCTATGCTACCCTTTTTGAACATTGACTGCCAGTTTGTTTTCCTCGCCGACCTTTTTCTGTTTTTTTACCTTATTCTTCTTTTTGGTCACTGTCACATTACCTTGTTTGTTCATTGGTACAAAAGCTTATTTACATGTACGTGCTCACTATGGTTCTTTGGTATTTGTTTTGCATTTGCGGTATTCATAACATTTTTAGCAATTAGTTATACATTTGGAAACAGCATGTCTTATTTTAAGAATGGTATTTAATGTCTCTTAAAATAACTACTTTCAACTGTAGAGGGCTTCAAGATAGATTCAAAAGAAAGAAGATATTCAGGTTTTTGCACCATAGAAAGGATGATATAATTTTGCTCCAGGAAACTCACTCTATTAATGAAAATTTGCAAATGTGGACATCAGAGTGGGGTGGAACAATGTATGTTAATAGTGCTACCTCTAACTCTAAAGGTGTTGCAATACTCTTTAAACCTGGATTAAATGCTTTGATATCTCATGTATACTCAGATGTAAACGGCAGAGTTATTATTTTGGATGTTTTAGTAGAAAAATTAAAGTTAAGGATAATAAATGTTTATGCTCCCAATCAGGATGACCCTGATTTTTTCTTAGATTTGTTTGTAAATATTGATGATAGCGAACAATCAAATGTTATTTTAGGTGGTGATTTGAATTTAGCCATGGGTCCTTTGGACTATCGGGGCTCTCGTTCCCAACATGGTAATTCAAGATCAAGAAATATTTTTTCTTTTTTAATTGATGAATATAATTTGAATGATACTTGGAGATTAATGCACCCCACAGATAGGGGATTTACGAGACATCAACAAAATCCTTTAGCTTTTTCAAGACTTGATTATTTATTTGTGTTGAACAATATTTTAGCAAATGTTTCGAGTAGTACAATATCTCATGGTTTGGCATCAGACCACTCAGTTGCTAGTATAGATTTATGTATTGGAGTTCCCAAGAGGGGCAGGGGATATTGGAAATTGAATTGTTATTTACTCCAGAGAGATGCAGATTTTATTAAGTATATTAAAGTTAAGATTGAGGAATTTAAAAAGGACCATGCTAACTCCACTTGTAACCCCCATGTCATTTGGGATTCTTTTAAGAGTACTATAGTAGGTTATTGTATGGAATACTCAGCTAGAAAAAAGAAAGAGAGAATGAAGGATAAAATTAAATTGGAAAGTGAAATTGAAGTTTTAAGACAAAGGCTGAATAAGATAGAAAATGATGTAGAGTGTAGTGATGTAATGGAATTATTAGGCAATTTAGAAAAAAAGTTAGAAGATATTTATGATTTTGAAACAGCTGGTGCTATAGTTAGATCTCGTGTTAAGTGGGCTGAGGAAGGTGAGAAAAGCACCAAATTTTTTTGTAATTTAGAAAAGAGACATGCAGAAAAGAAGAATATTTATGTGTTAAAAGATGTACATGGTTCTTTAATAGTGAACTCTAAGAATATTATGGAAGAATTACATGGTTTTTATTCTACATTATATTCTTCTCATTGGTCTGAGGACTCTAGAAAAGAAGCAGATACTTTTTTTGAGGGATTAGACATTCCAGTATTTTCAAATGATCAAAAAGACAAACTTAATCAGCCATTAACAAAAGTTGAAATATTTAATGCAATTAAGTCAATGCCAGGTAATAAATGCCCTGGCCTGGATGGTCTGCCTAAAGAATTTTATGTTGTATTTTTTAATGATATTTATGATTTATTAATAAATTCTTATGATTTTTCATTTGAAAAGGGGTTCATGTCCCAGTCTCAAAGGAATGGAATTATTTCTCTCTTGCCAAAGAAAGATAAGGACCCAATGTATGCTAAAAATTATAGGCCAATTTCATTATTGAATGTTGATTACAAAATAATTGCTAAATGCTTTGCTTTGAGATTAAAGTCATTTTTGTTAGATGTTATTCATAATAATCAATCTGGTTTTTTGAAAGGCAGGAATATAGCTCATAATATACGTTTAATTATTGATTTGATTGATTATACTAATACACATGATGTTCCCGGTGCTTTATTATTGTTAGATATAGAGAAAGCATTTGATAGTGTGGAACATGAATATTTATATAAAGTCCTGGAACGTTTTAATGTTGGTCATGATTTTTTAACTTGGATTAAAAGTTTTTATAATAATAGGAGTAGCTATATTTTAAATAATGGTTATTTGTCACCAATAGTTCACTTGGAAAGAGGAATATTTCAAGGTTGCCCAATATCCCCATACTTATTTCTTTTAGCAATAGAAATTTTGGGTATTTCAATCAGAAGTAATCCTTGTATAAAGGGTATTCAAATTGGGGATGTTGAATATAAACTTAGTATGTATGCTGATGACACAACTTGTTTTTTAAATGGAGAATTGGAATCTATAAGGAATCTTTTTGATACATTGGAGAAATTTGGGACATTTTCTGGTTGTAAGGTTAATGTATTGAAAAGTGAAGGGATTTGGTTGGGTTCTTTGAAACAATCACAAGAGAAACCCTATAGTGAAAAGGGACTGGTTTGGAATAATTTAAATTTTTCATGTTTAGGGATAAAGTTTTCTTTGGATTTAAATTTGCTTTTTGAATTGAATTATAATCAAAGAGTGGGAGGTATTGAACAGATCTTGAATTGCTGGCGTTCACGATCCTTATCTCTTATAGGAAAAATAACTGTTGTTAAGACTTTAGTATTGCCCAAACTATTGTTTTTATTTACTACTCTGTGTATTCATATTCCTGAACAGTTTTTTAAAAGGCTGGAACATTCTTTCTTTAAATTCATTTGGTCAGGCGGCAATGATAGGATAAAACGAAAATTTTTATACAATGAATATGATCAATGTGGCTTGAAAATGGTAGATATTAGGGCATTTGCTCTGGCTCAAAAGTTGGTCTGGTCAAAACACATTTTGAATGAAGATTTTAATAGTGATTGGAAACAAATTGAGATGAATAATCTCTCTGAATTTCACACAGATTCTTTTATTTTATTTAGAGCAAGTCCTCCTGATAAACTGTTAAGGAATGTAAATGTCCAGCTTGCTGAAACTCTTAAGGTTTGGTATGTGTTTAAAAGTAAGTTGTTGGTTAGCATGAATTTAAGTGATATGCATAAACTGGACCCTGTGTGGTTTAATAGAAATGTTTGTTTGAAAACAAAGAAATATTTTTATTATGCTGAGTGGTATGATAAAGGTATTAAAACAATACAGGATTTGTTGCTTGATGGTAAACGCTTTAAGGAATTTTTTGAATTGGTGTTGGAATTTGATATTTCATTTAGAGATAGAAGGAAGTATTCTTTCCTTATTAAGGCTATCCCTTTATTTGGAGTATGGTCCATGGATTTAAGGGACCCATATGAATTAGTGGTTAGTAAGTTATTCACTTGTAATAGTCTTTCAAAATTTTCGTATTTAATTTTTAAGGGCCAATTATTACCCCAAGATAGAAGCAATAAGTGGAATGATATATTTGATGTAGATGTTAATGCCGAAGATTGGGCTTTGATTCATAGAAATAATTTTAGATGCACAATTGAAACTCAGTTAAGGTCCTTTTATGTTAAGACTTTCCATAAGGCTATAGCCACTAATGATTTTTTGTATAAAATTAAGAGGTCTGACACAGAATTATGTAGTCTTTGTAATTTAATAAAGGACTCCATTCAACATTTTTTGGTTGAATGTACAGTTGTTAATCAACTCTGGAAGTGTTTGGAGAAATTTTTGAGTTCCAAATTGGGGATCCAAGTACAGTTTTCACTCTTTCAAAGAATGTTTGGGTTTAATAAAGAGCAAAACAATTATGTGTGTATTAACTTCTATCTTTTATGCACACGATTCTATATTTATCGTTGTAAATTTAGTAAGGAGAAACCAAAATTTCAATCTCTTCTTTCTTTTTTTAAGTTAAAATATAAATCAGAATACCTGATTGCTCTCAAAAAGGATAAGATTAGACAACATTTTCAAAAGTTTGTATTTGAGTTATGATGTTAGAATGTGTATGTTTCCAGTAAGCTAGGATTAGAGTTCTCATTTAAAAATGTTCTTTGATCCAGTTCATAGCAAATGCATTGTACATGATAAGCATTTATTACATTGTTGTAGCCTGGCCCGCAGGATCTCCACAGACGCCTCCCGAGGTGTCACTCGCTTGCTTTATTGGTATAATTACTGCAATACCCGATACCTGCGGGTCAGCACATAATATTACGATACTGTATTTGTTTCAGTGACCGCACCCTTTTGTTTTTGTTCTGATGTAAATATGTTCATAACATTTGTTGTACATATGTTATTTTGTTCAATAAAAACACAAAGAAAAAAAAAAAAAAAAAAAAAAAAAAAAAAAAAAAAAAAAAATAAATAAAAATAAAAAATAAATCCTCTGGATCGGCTACTTCTATTATTGAGCTCATTGCTCACAATGAATAAAGCCATTGACTTTCTAGTGGTGAATTGAGATGTGACACAATAAAGACTACATTTGACACCATCATGCGTTTTTTTATTAAAATTGACTGCAAATTATAATTATTTACTGATAATCAATTTATTACCTTGATCATTCTCGACAGGTCCCCAGCGTCGGCTAGTTCTAGTACAATGTTGAGCTCGTTGTTCTCAATGAACGAAGCCAAGTACTTGATCACATGGTCATGATTCAGAGACTGTGATTGGACAAAACAAAGACAAAAATGTTAATCAACAAAATTTACAAAAAAATACAAAAAAATTACAAAAAAATATAAAGATAACAAAGATCTTGTGTCAAGGTACAGATGGGTAGTAACATGTATGCAATATTTTTGTTAAGAATTTGTTTTCCCATTGAAGACTTTTTAATTTTGGTATTTCTGTATTTTCCAGAGACCCCAGTCCAGGTATTTTTCAGGACCAGCCAAGAACAGTTAAAAAAACATGCACATACACAGAGACTAAAGGCGCCGTCAAACCAAGTCCGACACGACACCACGACACGACAAAACGACATGCCTCACGACACAAAAAAAATCGATAATGTACAAACTCCATTGACCTGTCACACCGAACACGACTTCGTGTCGTGTGTCGTGCCTGTGTCGTGATGGGATGGGATTTTTTTGTCGTACCATCGAATCGCTCCCAGAGCGATTTTTCAAGCACGACACACGACACTTTGGACTTTTGGCCAATCAGAGTCGAGTATTCTTGCAAGTCTGTCTTTTGGCCAAAAATATGTCAAGGAAATTCCCACCAGCGATGAATTGTCTATGGACTTTACGTGGTAAATGAGCAGTTGCACGACTTGTCAAATCCACATGAAGATTGGACATTTGTTAGCCATTTTGCTGCTATGGAAGGTAAATATTGAAATATATCATGTGTATTATAGACCATCCTAGTAAATATTATAAATGTATTACTCATTTGGGCGTCCAAATTGATAAGAAGTTATGTTATTTGCCACAATAATATAAACGGGATTTTCATAGTCCCATGCGTTGTCAAATATGTTGTAAAAACACTGCACAGTCAACACAGCACTGTTACTTCACTCTTTCACTCTAACTTCACTTCTTTTGGAACATAACTGTGATTATTTACAAAGTTCTACGTATATTTGAGATCTTGTGACAAATCATTATTTGACTTTGTTGTTCACTGACACTGGAAGGGTAAGTAACTCGGTGAGTCTAACTGAGAATTCTTTGAGTGAGACTGGTGTCCTGAACTAGAGTGAAGTCCTAGTCTGAGAGACCGAGTGACTAGTGATATTGATATTATAATTATAAGTGGTATTTGTATTTCTCAGTTATGAATGATTTGGCCTAAGTAATAACTTATATTTTAAGTTTGGCCTTGCCTTGGGCTCGGGCTTTGGCATGATTGAGTGATACACAGATCACAATGAATATAAGGGCTAGGTGAACTGAAGATCTAGCCTAGCTAGGCTAACCTGGACCTAGCCCTAGGCTAGCTAGACTCTAGTCCTGGTCGAGTCACGAAGGTCGAAGTATATGAGTTTATGACTCTGTGTTTGTACTCGATAGCTTTAGGCTTGACGATAGCGTGGTCTAACAATCATTTAAGACCATCTCGAGTCATGGTTTAAAAATAAAATGATACTTCATTAGTTCATTTGATAGATGTATCAATCTAGACCATGGCACGCGACCGAGACATGCGTATGTGTTCTGACTAGACCAGGCCTAGTTCGGCCAGGACTCGGTCGCCTAGCAAGGCCTTATTTCTGTGCGTCATGCATGCCAAACTTATCTGGGCCAAATAATTCAACATCAAGTCATCAGGTAGAAGTACTAAGGCTAAAGTTAAGAGGCTCTACAATTTTGATGCAGCATGTAATTTGTGAGTTTTCTCCAGATTCTTTTGTTTTAGATGCATGCCTTGCAATCTTGCATGGTATTCAAATTCTTGTGTTTTAATAAATTAAATATGGGCTCAGATTAAAGAATTATGTGTATACATAGTTTTAATAATGTCCATGTTAAGTTTGTACTTGATACAACTTATTTTTTCATTAGCAAAGCATGGGTAATACATTACATCTCTGTCCATTTCTTTCTTTTATCAACAGGTTACAATCTAGCTGGACAGCCTCCATCAAGTGCCTGCCTTGACGAAGGAACACCAAGGAAAACCTTTGAGGAGTTAACTACATGGACAACACTTAGACCAACCATTCACAATCTATACAGTAAGTTTGGTAGAACATGTAGATATAGTTGACACTTGCCTTGAAGATGTTTTTGTCATTTGTGTAATCAATTCACAAACTACAGCAACATTATGCACATTTCAATACTCAAATTCAAATTTGGTCTGCATAATTCAGGGTACAAATTAATATCTAATATTGGAGTTTTATATACTTTGTGTCTGTTTGGTGATGCACTTATAGCACAGTGGTGTAGCATGGTCCAACTGATTTGGAGCACTGAAATAATTTGAGGACACACTACACATTTTATTTGTTTTGTTTTTTAATTTTACCGTACCCCCCCCCCCCCTCCCTCCAGTGAAGGGGGGGGGGGGGCAATGTTCCGCCAGAGCTACGCCACTTATGTTTGCAACATTAAAATAAAAATGATATCAAATTATCTGTGTTTTTTCTTTATCGTTTTTTTCAGCTGTGTTTAAGGATCTGGATTGTATGGTGACTGTCAGAAGTAAGCAATGTACCAAGATCTAAAGCAGCTTGAGTTGTCCTTGTAAAATTAACATAGTTTGTATGTCTTGCATCATAAAACGTATGTAAACTATAATGTAGGATGGTTACTAAAGTTAAGTTTGACTCACCTATCCCTTTAACAAGAAATAAAGTAAATAATGCATGATATCATTTAGTGTTAACCACTATATCATCAAGGCGGATAATAATGCATTATCAGATCGAGCCCTTGAGTGCACACGTTTTAACATTTCTTGCTTAAAGAATGAAATGGTCATGTTTTCAAATGGACTATCAAATTTGAACTACAAAGGCCTATTTGGAGAACAGTATGGGAGTAGATCACCCCCCCCCCCCCCCTCGGCCCCCCGCCCCCCTCCCCCCAGGTTTTCCTAACCAAAGCCATGAGATGTAAAAACTCACCGCACTTTTATATTTAGAAACTCACAAAAATGAGCACAACTTCAAACAAAAAAGGAGAAATCTAAGGGGGGTATTCCCCTGTTCTCCGACCTTCTGCTCCACCTCTACCCCCCCCCCCCCTCCTTTATCCAACCCCTGCCATGAAATGTACACAGTCATCATACAGTAATATACAAAACCATTTTTTTTTGTTTATGAACACTCTTTCAACAACAAAATAAAAATTGAGGCCGGGGGAGGGGGGGGGGGGGGGTTCCCCTTTTCTCCATTCCACCCCCCCCCCCCCCCCTGTTTACCCAATCCCTGCCATGAAATGTACAACATCATAGTACACTTATATAGTAATATATTAGCAAACAGAATCAGTAAGTGAAACTTTTGACACAGGAGGAAAGTGAGGGGGGGGGGGGGGGTCCCCACCCCCTCTCATTTACCCCACAATATATTGGTAGACATTTTGATTCTTTCAGGTCACCTTTTATCCTGAAAGCATCAAGTCATGTTATATACCCATACAATGGTGTAAACCCCCCCCCCCTTTTTTCAAGACCCTCTCACGCCCCTCAAGGTCATAACTACTTCCACGGGGGAAATTAAACGTTATGATGATATGAATTAACTGTGAAAATTTCACATTTCTTTCACTTTGTGCACAATTGTTATGATTTCAAGCCCTTAGCTGCCTAACTATTGAGATGTGTGTTTCTCAGGGGGACTCGAATGGGAATGTCCCACAGTGGTATATACCCAATGTGATATTGCCAACATATTGTTATAAATCTTTTTAGAATGTCATTCAGTTAAATGTGGAAGCTCCAAGTATTTTTTTTGGAGTTAGACACTTAACTGGTTTCACTTTAAAGGGACTTAGTAATATTGTCAAAATCCTCAAATTCCAATTGGAATTCTAGAGGTACCCTCATACCTTGTTGTATTCGTATTAACAATACAATCATGGGACAGGTTTTGGTTTTTCAAATTTCCATTTCGTTAAAAAGATATTTATGATTGAAGTGTTCAGATGTTCAATTATCCACTGGACCATTAAAACCATGTACAAAACGTTTCAACAAAGTTACTAGATCCCTTTAAATAATGCATGTTCTTCTAAATGTCATACCATTCTGTTATATTCATATTTTATATATTGTAAATGTATTTTAAATACAGCAGGTTTGCTATTTGTGTGTAAGAATTGTAATTTCTTAAATTAATCACATAGAATTTAAATGATTAAAGTCTTAGATATAAGTTTTGGAGAAACTAATGGATCACTTTTGGACTTGAATAAGAGAGCCCCTGAATTGCAATATTTTATATATACATTATATCATTATGATACTAATATTTCATTTGAATTTCAGTAGGTTAGCTCTCCTTTTTTTAGTTTTCAATGTCATCGAACATTGAAGGAGGATTTTCCAAAACATTAGTTGTATGGTATTTTGTTCAGATTGCATGCTGAAAGGCTAATGTACGATTTTAAAGCCTTTAACTGTTGAAATAATGCCTAGTAGTCATGGTGAAGAAATACTGTGTAAACCCCCTTGTGCGACTATCTTTAGAAAATTAAGAATATGAATGCTTTCTGCATTGGGTTGGTTACAAACGGGAAAAGGTATCTGGATGAATGCATTCTCAGTTTGATGTTTATTTTCACGTTGCAATACACTGTTGTGTCGTTGGTTGATTGCTAGTAGGCACTTGAAACAAACTCTATGATATTGATTATATTATATATTATCACCTGATTTAGTAAATACAGTACATCAGCTGCCATGTAACATTTTTGGATGTTACATGGCACTGCTAACCGGCCAATTCAGATGATAAAACAGTTGTTAACTTTGCTGTCGGGAAAATCATGGAATGTTCCCATCGGGATTTAAAATGCTATTTCGTGAAGAAAATAAGTCTCTGGACTACGTCTCGGGACTTATTTACTCTTCCCTCAATAGCATTTAAAATCCCTCGGAGTGGAACATTCCGTGCTTTTCCCTCCACCACCAGTTAACAACTGTATAATATTGACTCTCTTCAAAGAATTCTTTCAAACAGACACAATGGAACACAATCATATAAGTTTAGAGTATTTGTTCAATCAATGATTAATAGTATACATGTATATAATTAATGTGAATAAATTATTGTTATTATTATGTATCGTACGTACTTGTTTATCTTTCAAGAGAGTGAGATTTCCCATAATTGTTCTTTAAAAATGTATTTTTGATTAATGTATTAAAGGATTGATACAAATATTTTCTGTTTACTTCATGATTTTCTTATCATAATACTATTACACTTTTTATTTGAAACCAACAGAATAATCTTTGAACAAACTGACATTAATAAATTTGCATAAAATGTATATATCGTGTGTTTAGTAGAGCTTAGTTTAAAATTGCGCTAAATCATGTTTTGTCATAGATTATGTGTGCAAAGTTTGTCAAAGAAACCTGCTTTTCAGTCTCCAAAGTTAAAATAGTGGATTTAGCGCCTTTTGGAAGCTCATGTGTGTGTGTATGTGTGTTCATGCGTTCGTGTGTGCGTGTTTGTTTGTGTGTGCGTGCGTGTGTGTGTGTGTGTATGTGTGTGTGTCTGTTTATGCACTATACGTGTATAAAATATGTTTGTTCGTGTGTGTGATGTGTGTATGTGCGTTTTTGAAATTGTATGGAAAAGTGAATGAATAGTGTCCTAGGGTGTATGAGCATACTGGATTCATCCGACCCTTTCATTTTCCTTTCTTTCTTTTTTTTTTTGGAGTGGGGGGGGGGGGGGGGGGGGGGGGGCGAGGGTAGAATAAAATATAAACTCACATAATACTATATTTGGGGCCATTACACATAGGCATCGGAAATGGGATGAGGGCTGCTGCCCCCTCCATCCCCCACAAAGACAAAAAGAAGAAGAAAGAGCCATTCCATTTCAAAGGCGCTACAGAATCATGCCTGGTG
The DNA here is from genome assembly GCA_037951105.1 of Echinarachnius parma. Taxonomy (NCBI): domain Eukaryota; kingdom Metazoa; phylum Echinodermata; class Echinoidea; order Clypeasteroida; family Echinarachniidae; genus Echinarachnius; species Echinarachnius parma. The sequence continues at coordinate 14,728 of JBAMJV010003787.1, read as the reverse complement.
TTTCCTCGTACGAATGTATGAACCCCCCCCCCCTTATATTATGTCATTTGTCTTAATGATATAGTTATGATTAATCTGTACAAACATACGAGTCTTTTACAATGAGTTAGCAAATAACATTTTAACATTTCGCTCATATACTGTATAATATGTCAACATAAAGTTGCTAGATCTATTGAAGTTGAATTTGATTTCTAAAGGGCTAAATGCTTCTTTTCAAAGGACTATTATCACTGCACGAAGTAAACACGACCAACACGACAGTATTGAGATTGTCGTGTGTCACGTGGTGCACTGTCGTGTGTCGTGTTGTGTGTCGTGTCGTATGTCGTGTCGTGTGTCGTGTCGTGTGTCGTGTCGTAATGTCGTGTCGTGTGTCGTGTCGGGTTTGGTTTGACGGCGCCTTAAGGCTGCATTGCTCCCTTGAGAGTTGAAAAATGCACATTGTGTGCTGGATATATGTTGATGGTGGACATCATTCATGGACAAAATCAAATCAAGATTTTATTTAGAAAGTTGTTAATGGTAGAATTACATAAATATATTGACATTTATAATGATGGATGGTGTGAAAAAAAAGTGGTAGAAATCCCTTTACCTTTAGTAAATCAATCTCCTTGATGCAGTCATTTCTGGCTTTTGCATCCATCATCTCAAATATCTGAGAAAGAAAAGGAGACAAAAATTCAACATATAGTGCAATGCTAGGGTTAATAATTTATTTTCACATCTTTTGTAAATTGCTGACACATTTCACTATAGCTATGACCTTTTAAATACACAAGTATACCAACAAACATTGTTATAATCTCCTAGGAAAGCAGCATCAAAGAAATAACTGAATTAAATTTGTATCTCACAGTTTCTTGAGTGCTATGACCATGTTGTTGAGCAGGCATCTTTTTCTCAATTGCAAAGAACTTTAACATTGAGGTAAGGGTACATTTAATCTCTCTTAATTAACTTCTTGCCTATAGTAGTGCCTACAATAATAATCTTTAACTCTTCATGAAAACAGTATCACAGAACCATACCTGTTCTTTCTTGAGTGATATGACCCTGTTGTTGAGCAGGCACTTGTACACCTCACTGAACTGTCCTTTGCCAACGTTCTTCTCAATCGCAAAGAAATCTAACAGTGACATCAGTGCACAAGTAATCTCCCCTATTTAAATAAACTGTTGTCTACAATTAGTAAACTGCATGATTCATTAACTCTATGTTGTAAAAACAGTATAAAAAACATATCAACAGTTGATAGATCTTACCTGTACTTTCTTGAGCGCTATGACTCTGTTGTTGAGCAGGCATCTCGCCTTGTACACCTCACTGAACTGCCCCTTGCCGATCTTCTTCTCAATCGCAAAGTTGCCGAGCTCCGAATAGATGGCTGGGTCCTCGTGGGCTAGCTCTGAATGAAAATATTAAATAAATGTTTGGCAACATAGTAAATTGCACTATAGTATGTGGATTAGCATGTTGTTGAGTTGAAAATTGTGTCATTTATTTCATTAATATTACACTGATATTGCCATTCCAATCACATCATTTTTGTATGATTAAAGGGCATCGTCTAAAAAGAAACCAAATCTAAAGAACTTATATACATGTACAGCTCTTCTAAACATGTAAGTCACATACTGTTAGGCGTAATTATTGCAAGTATTCACATTTTCAAAATAAGCTGGATATTTTTAATATCAGTATCATCATTGTAAAAACAGTTTATTCACACGTTTTTCATTGTAAGCAAACAAGAAATGATTTGTACTTACCGCTGGGTTGATCATAATCATAATCAGCCATATTTGTTTACATCTACGTGAGTACAGGACTGATAATTTGTATCACCACTTCATGGGTGTTGTGGAATGGTTGTAGAGGTTGGTGACAACTAAATTCTCTAGATGTTTCTTTGATGAAAGCAACCTGCAGGTGAGAAAGAAAAGAAGATGATTTCTCTAAATATTGGATATCATGTTTGAAGAGTAAATTTATCATAATTAGCAATATTTTGACGACAGTGTAGATCAATACAAGTTAATGATTGGTATCACCACTTCATGGATGAAGAAGTGCAATGGAGGAGGCTTTCTTTGCATCCTGCACATAACATCAAAAGAAGGGGATAACTTAGAACTACATTAGGTAACAACTTGAATACTAGATTTATCATAATGAGCAATTTTCTACAACAGTGTAGATTAATACAAGTTCACCGATTGTATCACCACTTCATAGATGTTGTCGGTGGAACAGAGTAGAGCTTGGTGACAACTGGATCTTGTAGATGATATTTCTTACAAAAGTAACCCAACCTGTTAAAGTAAGAAAAGGGAATGTTTTCTATTGTATATTTTTGATCTCCAAATACATAGATAACTAAGAATACTCACTACAACTGAAACATGATATTCCGTCATGAAGACTACATGTATCAGGTTTTTTTTTATGCAAGTACAGTGTCAGTAATTCAAAAGAAGTCCCTATATGAACATTCATTCATTTATTAAAACAAAAACACACGAAACTGAAAGAATCATACAAATCTGTCATCTTCTACTCTAGTGTGCAAATTTTAAATATATATCTTTGAAAAAGATGTTTAAGTACAATAAATAAATATAATTTGACAAAATATACATGTATCAAATCTGTCTTTGGACTATAGAGACCACACTAGTAAGAGGGAAAGAAAAAAATACCACTTTAGGGGGGTGACCTCTATAGAAAGGTTGATACTACATGTATTGCATGTACATTGATATCAGTCCAAATTTACTAAATATGTGGTCACTAAACACCGGTTTGGCTGCGTAAGACTTCATTCAGTATTCATTGTAAATTGTACACAGGACCTAAAACAAAGGATAAACTATGTTGCAAAATATCATTCAATTTCAAAGGTGTATAGCTTTTATGGTACAAGTAGGACACAAGGCGTTTTATATTCATGTACAGTAGCTCAATACACACTGGTGAAAAACGTAAACACACTTGTAAGCATGCAGCTGTTTTTTCAGTGGGAGATTCAGATTCTAATGAAATGCTTGTCGTCTCCATAGATACCAGCCAATCGGCCCCACAATGGCTGCATGCATACATGTACACTGTATATCTGTATGCAAATACAATGTAGGGCATTCAAGCCTATGTAATGGTACCTGGATTTGAATTATAGGGAGGGTAAGTGCAATACACTGTATGAATGGAGTTCCATGCACTGTGTGTGAAAGGAGAGAGCACTTTCGGAATTAATATAGGTCTCTGTTTTGACAGAGGTCACTGTGACTCTGTTTATATCTGTTATTGTCCATAGCAAACATGCGTTTCTTCATTTACAATATACCGTTACAGTTACAGTAAATTAACTTTAATATAAAGTCCAGCACTAGCACTTGCCCTATTGCCCGGGGCAAGTAAAATTTGGTGTCGGGCAAGTAAAATATCATAAATGCCCTAGTTAGGTTGCCCAATCAGGTAACTAAATTATTGGTCAACTATTAGAGAATAATGTGATTCCTTAGGTTTGAATCTTTTGCAGAGACTAGAAATAAGCGTGCAAGTAAACTTTCTGTTCAGGCAAGTAGAATTTGAAAAGTTATGATTTGACTTGCCCGAACGGGCCTTGCCTTCAGGAACTTATCAACCTAGTGAGCTACTGTATAAGCTGTTAATTTCGCGAGGGTTTTATTTTCGCGAATTTCGCGTATCGATATACAGTCGCGAAATTAACAACGCGCAAAAATATTGTCAGTCATTCATACCATCTTGTCAGCAGGCATTCACATGCACTTGGACGGCCAGGCCCCCGGCAGACATCGAGTAGTGGTATGGTAGCTAACGCAAGGACACAAGCATACTGAAGCTATTTTTATCTAGATATAACCTGAACTAGATCTAAAATTGTCTACTTACGTGATTGCATGGAATTTGGAATCAATAAACAAGAAAAAATGGGCGCAAAAACAAAGAAAAAACATGCGCCGCCGTCATACGAGGGCATACGAGTTGTATTGATTGCGTAGGTACCAGTGCATTTCTACATGTACTGTACACATGTAGTTCGCTGCTTCGCTTGCATGTGAAGTTCAACTATGTATATCCTATTAGAAAATGAAACTGTATCGGAGTCATCGCTTTGTTGCACGAACACAATGATAATCGCTAAGATGTAAACATATGACGCTAGCTGGCAAGAAATAGCCGAAAATAGCGGCGCTATAGCTGCTAGATTCGCCGAAGTATGGAGAAGAAACGATCGCGTCAGCTACCGAGGTCTTCTAAGTCCTATTTTTGACAGAAATTCCATAACCGAGGTAAATCTGAACAGTGCGTAGTCATATTTCCGTTAGAATAATATTAGAAATACTGGTACAAATATTGATTTACAAATTTACTATATTTTAGTAGCAGTTTTGTTAGCATAAAGGCGCTGCATTTTTGACATGTACTGATTTTCAGTCCCGTGGCAAACCCACATAGTGCCGAACGCGAAATCAACAACTCGCGAAAATGTCTGTTACCCTCTCATTCGCGAAAATATCTGTACGCGAAAATATTGGCTTATACAGTATGTACAAAGTCTATGGGAATTTCATAATCTCAAAGGGAACAGGTTTGGTAAGGCTGAGCTTTATTAACCAAAATCTGCACAATAGCATTACAAACTAATAGTATATAAACTACAGCCTAAACATTTCTATGTCAATATGACCAATTATACATGTACAAACTAGAATTAGCTGATCTAAAATAGATAACCTCATTTTGGGGTGACATGGTATTTCCTCTTGTGGTATTTGTTTGCTCAGAACTACGAAAACGTTTTTCCCCATTTAACCATAATGCCCCTTGCGCAATGTATAATGGGGGTATTATATTAAACACATTGCTTTAATAAATGAAGAAAAAAACAAATCGGCAGAGTCCCCAACACAAAAGTAAACACGATCACTAGTGACAGATTATCTCTGTGCAATTTGGTGAACAACATGTATTTTGAAGACCCAATATTATATTATATTTAATTTCACAACTCATTGCGTAAAAACAAAAGAACAGTACAGTGGCTGTCACATGTGTACACACATGTGTTACTTTGTGTTTGCATGCCCGGTATACAGTATTGTTTGTGTAATGAAATGCAAACATCGTGAAAGAGAAATAAACAATTTTATTGTCAACCAACCTGACCACCAATACAGGATTCTCCTAGTATTAGTCAGTCAGACCTAAAAATAGAATTAATTGTTTGTTATCTCTTTGTTAGAACTCGTAGTTCATTTGTACCGTACCACAGATAATTGAACAAATACAATTGTACGCAAGAAGATAAGGTGCAGTTATTACATTGTACTAGGATCTGTTTTAATACAGGGAGAAGGCAGAGAAGCTTTTAGCTTTAAGAAGTTGATTTTGCTTGAACTACAATATATTTCAAAACATTATGACTGAAGTGATCTACCTTTCATTGGTGGGTTTTCAAAAGAAAGAAAGATCCAAATACATAGTACAGTCAAACCCGTCTTAGTAGCCACCTGTCTATTAGCAGCCAACCTGTCTATACTGGCCACCAAGAGTGATCCCCTGCAGAGGAACTCAATGAAATAGAACTTGCCTATAGAGGTCACCTGACTACAGTGGCCACATTTCTTGTCTCCCTTGGGTGGCCACTCTACACAGGTTTGACTGTAAATGCATGTATCACAACACTTGACATTTGTCCTTCAAAACATGTTACCCAGTACTGGCATATAATAATAAGCAGTCCAAAAATAGTTTGGCACTGAGTTCTAATGATCATTTATAATAATAATAATAATGAAACACTTTTATATAGCGCATATAAGCACAATTGCATGTCCCTATGCGCTTTTATTATTACCCTTGGTCATCAGGTACAGGTCGAACCCGCACCATCTCAACTCCCCGGGGAGCATACTAGCAAATGGCAGCCATATGATAGTGCCCAGGCTAATTAACACCGGACCAAGTACCCATTTATACTCCTGGGTAGAGAGCAGCAATGTGGATTAAATGCCTTGCTGAAGGGCAAACGGAGTGGGCAGGGGATTAAATTATTTTTAATAATTTGTGTGCCCTTTATGCAGGCAGCTGAATCTCCCATATTTAGTCGCGGTGTTATTTTCTCACTAGAATATCCAGCATAATCATCTAGAGTGCTCCTGGAGGACAATCATTCAAATCTTTGCTCAATATACAGGTTGGAGCCTTCTATGCTTGCCAATTGTTCAGATAATACAAATGCTACATCTCAATTGAGCTTCTCTAACTAAGGCTCCCAAATATGATTATTTTGAAAATACAAAAGGTGAATTGGTTCTCTTCTCTTTCTCAAAGTTCTCACAAAATGTATACATGTATATACTGAAAGTAAGTTTCATATTCATAGTCAGCACTTGGTTATTAAATTAAGACATCACATGTGTGACATGACAGGGAGGAAAAATGAGTATGAATTCTCCCAGGGGTGCCTACAATTTATTTTTTTTACTCCCAGTTCCGGGTGCCATTAACACAGGGGGAAAAAACAGGAAACTGGTTTACGTGGGCTCTTGACTGCCCAAAATAGCATCATGCCTTGTCAAATCCAGCCCAATAAAGTACACAGCTCTTCTACTTCACAACCTCTGCAGGCCAAAAAAAACAATAATTAAATGCAAAAGAATAATACACATTTTGCAGGCAAAGAAAAGTATGAACATGTTTGTAAATTGTATAGATCTTTGAACAATGCATGAAAGGTTTTTAGAATTTAAAAGCTTTGTTGGATCTAATTTTAAGATCCATCCCCTATATTATGATTTTATATTCCTTTTCTTTTTGCTGAATACATTTCATAATTTAATGCCTTGAATATAAAGAACAGAATATGTATACTATACTGCCTGTCAGTGTCAGTGTCAAGTGTAATACATTATACCCTGTGGCTTGTACTGGTAGGTACAGGTACATTGAATGTCATGTGCATGGTATCATTATCATCTTTTGGCTTGTGGCAGTCCAAAAGGTCAGAGCCATTTAACTTATCCCAGTCTGTGTATGAAGCAACAATGGAACATATTAAAAACATGCATCACATCATCGGTTGAGAAAGAGAAGGGCGCTAACACACTTTTTGTACTTCAGAGATAATCATACAATGTATGTTTAAAGTTTGATAGCCATGTAGAAACCAAATGTTGCGAGCTCTCTGTTTTATATAATATTTGATCAATATTCCCTAAATTAGACTACAAAATTACCCGGAAAATGTTGCATCACATAGAGGAGGGTCCGACCCAACCCAAAAAATACACGGGGGCGACGGGCGATTCGCCCCCGATACCTTTGGAATCGCCCCCGATTTTGTTTTACATCTTTTTGCATGATCGGAAAGCGCCAGAAACGTACCAGACATGGCATAATCGGATAGATCACATCATGATAACCATTTATTAGACCCTTGAGCATTGCGGCTGGGGTCCAGGCCTTGACGTTTTTGTATTCTCGACCCATTTTTCATAGTTCTTCCAAAATTACTAGGTAAGATTGGGTCCGATTTACGTTTAAATGTTGTCTCTATACATTTAATAAAATTAATTTGTTTGTTTTTTTAATTAAAAAAAATCTTCTTCTTTTTTTTTTCTTTTTTTTTACATAAAAAAAAAACGCGGAATTCCGCGGAAACGCGGAAATCTCTAATGCCTGTAGTCTCACCCGACATGCTTTTCTCCAATGTACAAGGTTTCATGTATAGAATTTAGTGCTAGTGCATAGTATATAACTGACCATTTAGGGGGTCAAAACCATTGTTGGTTATTGGTTAAATTATCTTCTAAGGGGCCTAGGTGTCCAAACCATTTTTGATTATCTAGGTTTTATCTCACCACTTTTGTTAATCAAAGGAGAAATAATGTCAATGTTCTAAATGCATGCACAACAAAAAATTAGAACAAATACATAAAGAATCTTGTTTCCAGATCTGTATTATAATTGACTGAAATATTAAGAAAATGTATTCTTCATTGTACATTTACTACATTATCAATGAAAAATACAAGAACACAACTAGTACTGCAAATTGTTCATAAATAAGATGAAGAACCACTGAGTTTAACTAATGACCACAGGCCCATTTTTGTGACAGGTTGCCATTTTGGGAAATAATTCAAATATTACAGCAATAATAGAATGTGACAAATAGGTTGATGTAAAAATCTGATTTTACTGGCATGACTTAACACTATACATGATGAATCATAAATGTATCCTACTACATGTATCTTTAATAGTCAATACCGAAGTTCAAAAGTTTAGCCACTACCCCACAAAACACTCAATGACTCTCAATACTATGTCTCGCCTAAATAATTCCTTCCTCAATTATTAAACATTCTCAACAGGGCCCTGATTTAAAGATTCTCTTTATAGCTAGATCAATGCTCGAAATTAGCATAGGCCCGATGGCCCGGGGCCACCAAAAATTGCTGTCGGGCCAGTAAAAAACTCATATTTCAAAGTTTGGTGGCCCGATCGGGCCAGCAAAAATACCCTGTAGTTTAGTCCTGTCTAGGGCATGACAAGAGCTTGCTTTTAATTGTAGCATTCAGCAACTTATACCCTTTTCTCACATACAAAATATTGGTTAGTTAAAAAGTTGCAAGTTAATTGTGCAAATAACACTGCTGCTAATGAATATTCATACATTCTTGAGCAGCAGTACTCATTTTCTAACCAGTTGTTATAAAAAAAAGTTTCATATTAAAAATCGTTTTTAGTAATTTCAGTTATTTTGGGTATTTTGCATATCTAATGAGCATCATGAATATTCATATATGCTGCTCATGAATATTCATATATTACTACTATCACAATTTTAAAATATGTCTTTTGTCTAAGGTGTTCAGACAACACTGCACAGAATTTTGAGGTCAAATTGAATTTTCTCTTTTTCTAACATTTTTGTTTTGTCACCTAGACCCTGACTATGTATGACTGGAAGTGAAATTGTCACTCGTGTGTAGTCAATCGCTGTGACTTTTTGATGAAGACAACGAATAAAAAGACATGACACACACACATTCATCCTAATTCATGTTTATTTAATTCATCTTACAATGAAACAAAGGGGAATGAAAAATATAAAGTATTGCCTAGTAGCCTGAAACTATTCATATGGTTATTGTATTCATTTTACTTTTGTTTTTCCTTATTTTTTTCGGGCCAGTAGTTTTTGGTTTCGGGCCACCAAATTTGGAAAAATACTAATTTTACTGGCCCGACCGGGCCACCAGCAAAAAAAGTTAATTTCGAGCATTGGCTAGATGCTCATTTATTTCACAAACCCGAGCTTTAAAAGTAGAATACATGTACATGTAGTTTTGGGCAATTCCATAGCTTTTCAGGACTACAAACTAGAAGTGTATTGGCTTATTTGAGAATGAAAATAAAGTGACATAATTTATCACAAAGCTTAGTTTGCATTTCACTTTGGGAATCAGCATGTACGTACATCAATGCTATAAATTAACCTTTTTGCCTTGTGGCCCAGTCAGGCAAGTAAAAACAAGATTGTTCAACTTCGAATGGCCCGAAACCTAAATCTGGTAGCCCCAAACAAAAAAAAACATAAAAACATAAAATTCTGTTAAATTTGGTTGGTTGGCTAATCATGGAATTGCCCACATGCACAATATTTTATTTTAAATGGTTGAAACCAATGAGTTTGTAGAGAGCACACTCTTGAGTTTTAACGGCTCTTTTTGAATGATAACTGGTTTTTTACTGAGCCGTTTGTAATAAGGCTGAGTCGGTTCGGTCGATCACACCGGTTACCGACCGTTTCAATCGGGACCCGGTTCGGTATATCGGGAAACAGTGCCCTGAAAAAAAAAATTTTAAAATAAAATGTTAAAAAAGAAATTAAGATTATCACAATAATGTAGCGGAATTCAAATAAAAACGGGGCAATTGATATCATTTACATGTACTTTAAAGAGTGGTTATTTTCGAGAAATTCTTGGTTCATTACTTCGTTTGACAGTCAGAAATTGAACAGGAAGCGCAAAATTGCTAGTCATTTGAACGATATTGTCGGCGGATGTGCACACAATGTTAGTCCGATACTCCAGGGGAGTTGTCTGATGGATCTTTGTATGATCCAGCTGATGAGCCAGTGCATTCAAAAAGTGGCTCAAAATACGTTTTTTGGTCATTTGCACCATTTAAAAATGTTTTGATATTCTACTTACATGATTTCATGGCGTTTGACAGCCGAACAGAAACAAAAATGAGCCCCAAAACAATGAAAACAACTACTCAAAACATCGATAAAAAACAACTACATGTACATCGCTCCCATTCGCTCGTATACCCTGTGTGCAAGTTACGGGTGCAAGCTGGGCCGGTGGAACTATGTTCCAGTCCGCCCTCTATCGGCAAGATCCATCCGCCAGGAATTGGGGAAGTCCCCGGCGGATGGATCTTGCGCAAGAAAAGAGACCCCGTAACTTGCACACAGGGTATACGAGCGAATTGGAGCGATGTAGTCGTTTTTTATCGATGTTTTGAGTAGTTGTTTTCATTGTTTCGGGGCTCTTTTTTTTTCTGTTCGGCTGTCAAACGCCATTCGAAATCATGTAAGTAGAATATCAAAATGGTGTTGATTGCGAAAAGGCTAATTTATAGCCACTTTTTAAGGGCATGCAGTGGCTCACAGTCACAAGCGATCGTACATGTGATGTTTCCCCCAGACTAGCGGGCTAAGTTTCTGTGAACCGTGTTGCGATGGGCAATGGTGAACAAACGATGAATTTACTTCGAAAAAAAAAAAACTTTTCATGCGAAACTGAGTTAATTCTGGATACTGTAACTATTTTCCCGTAAAGATTGATATGTAAATCCATTAAAGCCTCAGTATTTATTATGTTATTTGCATATAAAAAGAGCAATATAAGCCCCAAACAGTGCATTTTGCCGATGCGTGCACGATTGCGTGATTTTACCGGTCCGAGTTTCGACGGTAAAAATTTATCGGGATACCGGTTCCCGACCGGTAAAAGTTTATCGGGACCCGGTTCCGACAATTACCGACATGACTGAGCCTTAGTTTGTAATTTGTTATTCCTTTTAAGCATGGTGGAGTTATAACTATTAGTTTGTAATGTAACTAATGCAGGTTTTGGTTACTAAAATTCAGTTTGACCCAAACTGTACTTACTTAACCAAAACTCAACTATCCCTTTAAATCTGAACATTTTGTTCAATCATCAATATAATTCTGTTCTGAGGTTTTCACAAAAAGATGATAAATATAATAACTTAGATGCAAATTCCTCTTCCAATGATGAAAATTTTAAGTTTAGAACATCATAAACCTGTTCATGCATCAGGTGGGTGATCCGTTACTGGTGTAGCTGCTGTTACCACTACACTATTCTAACAATTATTTACAAATTGAAAAAATATCAAAGTTATTCATTATGATCTATGAATTATTGACTCTCTGAATAAGAATTCATACAAAAACTTTTGCAATGTATACTGTGACTATAGGCAGGTTGGCTGCTATAGACATGTGGCCACTATAAGACAGGTTTGACTAATTTTAATGTAGTGGTCCAGAATCTCACACGGTGGGCCACATTATCTACATAAATCTAGAAATGCCCCCAAAATACTACCTGTCGCCCATCAATGTAAAACAGAATGCTGCAATGTGAATGAATACCTATCTGGCAGAGTTCGAAAACCTTTTCCAATAGTTTTTTTATTTTGCTTTTGCTAATGGTGTAACCAATCATCGGATCGGCATTCAATCACAATCCGATCATGCCACGATTGACACGTTTATGAAAGAAAGAAAAAAATCCCCTCATCTGAGCATTAAAAACAAAATGCAGATTAGCCTTGACTTGAATAGATGTTTTTATTTTCTTCATCAATAATGCAATATTTTTTATGTTTACAAATTATAATACTTATTAGAATTTGTTTTAAAATAATTATACAAAATGAAACATTTTATCATAACAAATTACACTGAATATCGCATCTAAGTACAAGTATGAAGAATCATTTAATAAAAAAATTTTAAAAAGACTGTTCAAAGAGAAAGAACAAAAGTACAAACAAATTTATTATTTCAAATAAAAATCACTACAGCTACACACACAGAAAAGGGGAAAAACAGTCTGATTTTCGATCCAATTTCAATTATAAATCAAAGTTTTCCAATCCACTCAACAATCCAATCATCAACGTCACTTACAATACAATGTACATGTAAACTGTTACAGCATTACTTTTTGCCAAGAGTTGTATATTAATTATTGCATATTTTTGGGAAAGCAACTTCAGGAAATAATATATATCTGATTTATATGACAGCTTTAACTGGAGGAGCATTTATAACAATAGAGGGGCATTTTCAAAGAAATGCTAAATTTAATTTATCCTAAATTCCAGTCTCAAAGATTCAATGAAAAAATACATTCAAGTTTTTTTTTTTTTAGGCTTAATTTAAGGCAGTGTAAAATGTCCAGACTGACATTACGTAATATGCTTCGACTATTATACTTCAACAAACATAAATTTAATGATTCCCTCTGTTTTTATTGATAGTATTTTTTTTAAGAGCACTCTTTCTCGATCATAACTTTGTTTTGACAGATATTTATTTTAACTTCTTCAGTTCTTGACCATGATGACAATTTATATTATAATTATCTATATTTTCAGAATCTCACCTTAATCCTTGTGTCAATGTTGCAATCAGTAACTCAGCAATAAAGTATGACACTTCAATCCGAGGATTTACTCGTCTTAATTTGAGTTCAAACAAGTTCACACACTGACAGTGACACAGTGACACAGTCAAGCAGCAAGCAGGTAGCTAGCTGCAGCTGCGGTGTGCACACAATCTCCTCCCGCGCCGCTGGTCCCCGGCGGCAGTCACGAATCAGTTACGCTAGGGATGGTCGCAGGTCAACATCCGCAAGAATTGGCTTCGCGTCGCGTCGCACAAGCGTCGATTTAAAGATTCACTGTAGAAAATGTGCTCTTTGTCAGTTACCAAAAAGTCATCTAAACATGATTAAGATCAATTCCTAGCTCATAAAGTAACTGTGCGAATCCAAGACGTTTCCAAATTTCAGATAATATGCTGGTTCCTTTGGGTTGCTAAAACGAGTTTCGCTCGGACATCCAGGCAGAACTGAGCTATTTGAGATAGTAGCACGTAAACGAATCGTCCCAAATCTACATCCTTTATCGACCAAGAAACAATTCGCCTCTCGTCCATTGCGTGCTGCATGCACATCGTACGGTCGTCGTGGTATTGACGTATGGTGAATTGGTGACTGATTTTGCACTCACAGTTATGGGGATGTCCGAGGTGCATGGTCGTGGTGGTGGTGGACTGGTGGTGGTGGTGCATGGCGCGCGGCGGTGGTGGTGGCGGTAGTGGTGGTGGTGATAGATAGTGGTGCATTTAGTAATGATGATGATCACGAGGAGGATGATGATGATGGTGATGACGAGGACGACGATGATTGTTGTATAGATCATGGTGGTCACTTTGTGTTGGTGGTGGTGTTGGTGGTTGTGGTCAGTGGTAGTGGCGGTGTGGCGATGGCGGTGGTTGTGGTTGAGGCGGTGGAGGTGGCGGTGGTGGTGGTGGAGTGGTGCATGGTGGTGGTTGTCTGGTGGTTAGTGATAGTAGATAGTGGTATATAGTAATGATCATGAGGAGGATGATGATGATGGTGACGACGACGATGAGGATGATGATGATAATAATATTGTTGTTTATGCTGATGGTGGTGGCGATCATCATCACCACCGTTCTTCATACTTATCACCATAATCAGTTTACATCTTGAAGAACAAGAACATAATCCTACCAAATTTTACGAAGTGAATAAATTAGGCTTTATTAGCACACATGAACATGCTTTGTTCGCCTTTTCATGAAAAAAGAGGACCATAATTATCATCATCACTATCATTGACCATTGTTATTATCATTATCATGCATGCATCATCACAGGACCGTAGCGGGGAGGTGGATTGAGGGCACTTGCCCCCCCCCCCCCCCCCCCCCCCCCCCCCCACACACACACACACACACATTTTACACAAACAATTTCAGCAGTTTTCAGCAGTATTTTGCATCAAAGCGGCCCATACAGACCAATCTTGAATTTGTAAAGAATTGTTTGATGATCATTATCGGTTTCCATGGTTACGTAGATTTGGCATGTGGTAGTACAATGTATGAACGAGAGGGAGTGGATGGTCCTGAAAAGAACTGCACGAAGTTCTTTTTTCAGTAGCCTTGGAAGGATTGTTGGTATTCTTTCTTGACGTTATGGTGTTTGTGCCTTTGATCATAGACCTCTATCCGATTCGAATGGCTTTGAGATTTGTTATTTTGTATGTTAATCAATGTAAAGGGGGGAAAATCCACATTCTTCTTAAGGGTCCGCTCGCTATATACGCATAAGGATCGCTATTCATAAGTGTTTTTCTGTTGCTATTCATAATTTGAAACAAAATGGTTCGCTAGTTCTAAAGGGTCATCAAGGGTCGCTCATTCAGAATCTATAAGAACAGGGTCTCTGTTCACTATTCATAATGTAAGGAAAGCGTCGCTAGCCACCTAGGACTCTTATTGTTTTCAATAGCGCCCCTTCTTCATTATTAATGAATAGCGAACCTTATA
>JBAMJV010003786.1:22500-101617 GCA_037951105.1 Echinarachnius parma | reverse complement strand
GTTATCAAGTAGGCAAATTTAACTTTTTAACATAATTATGTAATATTACATATTCTGGAATAAAGATCGTGACATTTCTTTGAAATTTGATTGGTTTTAGAGGCCCATTAGATCCGCGAAGTCATTGTGGAGGTGACCTTCACACGACGCATTACCATTGATGACAGTATAACATGATTACGTACTACAGTACATGATATGTTTGTTTGCAATTTCTTCAATTTTTACCCTATAAACTTGAACAAAATTGATTTTTTTCATATCAAAATACTATTTTGTAGACATCATGAAAAACCCCATTTGCAGATTTTAATCACAACAATATCATCAAAATACATCAAAACTATAATTCATTTAATTCTTATTATATTCATTGTTTTACGCCATTTTTTCTTTAAAAACATAGAAAAACAAAAGAATTCTTGAGGAAATTAATTTCAGTTTATAACAACCTGTTACCGATGAATCTCATAAAATTTGACCAGAAAAACACCCAAACTTCAATTGTTTACTAAAAGAAAAACAAAACATTTCCAAAAAATGAAAAACATGCTCTTAAGTTTATAGTTACCATGGCAACACGAAGTGGTCAATAAGGTCTAAGTTATACCAAAATGTTTTGCAATAGGATTTTGAGAAAAGTCACAAAATTTGTTGACAATCGAATGAAAACTGTGGAAGCGGTGCCCCCCCCCCCCCCCCCCCCCCCAATTGGGGTTGATATGGTTAAAGGGATCTAGTAACATTGTTCAAATCCAGAAAACTTACTTGTAACTCTGGTGGTTCTCTCATAACTTGATGTATTCGTATGACCAATAGAAGTATGGAACAGGTTTTTGTTTTTTTCCCTTTGGTGAAAAGATATTTACGAGTGAAGTGGTCAGATTTTAACTATCAACTGGACAGTTATAACTGTGTACAAAACCAGTGGAATGACTTCGCGGATCTCACTTTGCATTTCCCCTCCATTACTCGGCCATATAACATCCATTTAACGTGAAATGTTCACATATTACTCAGACCGAAAGCATACACATTTTATCAACTATTCATCATTTTGTGCAAATGTCAGTTTTAGTAGCGAAAACCTGCAACCATTACATTACAAACTAATAGTTATGACTCTACCATGCTTGAAAGGAATTCAAAATTCAAACGACTAAGTAAAAAGCCTTTTATCATTCAAACAGAGCCGTTCAAACTCAAGATGGCGCTCTCTAAAAACTCATTGGTTTAAACCATTTTAATAAAATATTGTGAAGGTTCGTAAAAATAGTGATTAGATAGAGAGATAATCAACAACTATTACAAAACTTCTTTTGACATTTTTTGAAAAGAGGAAGCATTTTTTAAAATTTGTAACGGTTGGTTCAAAATTATCTAATACTTGTGGGGCCTCACTTTTATTACAAATAGTTACGTTTATGGATATTTCAGCCGTTTCTGAACCGATTTTGATCAAATAAAGTTTATTCTGTCATTAGAATATTATGTTCTTTCAAATTTTACACTCAGTTTTTCATTATCTCACACAAACATTATTATGTGTAGCGCCCTCTCTACCAAAACTCAACTATCCCTTTAACTCGTGTGAATGCACATTGGGATTCATGTTGGCTATGAAGAGTTACGAGAATTATAGCCCCAAATTCTCACCATTTTCTACAGTTTAGAAAAGATCCATTAATTTTGATGAGATTTTGCCAAAAGGAATATTTGATATACCAGAATTTTGTTAAGATTTATCGGAATATTTGATATACCAGAATTTTGTTAAGATTTATCGGAATAATAAATGATACTGTCAATAGAAAAGAACGATGTTCATCTCGAGCAAATATGTGCAAATTTATGTCAGAGTTTATCCCGATTGTTTGCGTGAAGAATCTGTATTCAGATACTATCAACAATCGAATTACCATCGATTATTGTTCTAGATTGTTTTTCAATTCAATCGTATATATATATTCGTGATTAGGAACACAGTTGAGAAATCTAAACATGTCATTATGGTAAACAAACCAAACAAAAGATGTGTGCAAGCTCAAAGTTATTTTGGTTGGTGTTGACAAAGTTAATAGATGCCTTATATGGTAGTTGTACTCTAGTTTGTGCATCACATTTTTAAAAATCCAAATTTAACTGTACGAATTGAATACAAAATTCACGATGTGGTGCGTCTCCGTAACCGCTATAATATCATTACTTATTTCAAACATTAACAGAGCCAGGACTTGAATTTGTATAATCACTCGACTATATTGCAAATAAATTGAATTTAACCTTCACCAAAACTTAACCAAATGATTTTCATCATTATTTAGGCATAAGTGTTAGGTGAACGGAGATTTGCATGTGCACAAAAAAATGAAACTAACACGAGTTGTCTGATTGACTAACACGAGTTGTCTGATTGACTAACACGAGTTGTCTGATGAAAATAACGTACGTGAAATCACCCACTATGTTCTTTCTGGTAGGGAGGGGGGCATTGTGGTTGGATTGATTGGGGGCGCGCACATTATTAGGGATGGGGCCATGGGCGTAAATCTGTCATTGATACCCATTCATCAGGGGGGTGATCTATTCATTCATACCCCCCTGATTAATAGGTATTACGTAAGTATTTACGCCCATCGATGGGGCACATCTTAACATGTATTCTATATTCGCTTTCACGAATTTTCTCCTGTTTGTATTGTTTTTTGTCAAATTATGTTTTGGGAGTGGAGCACGTGCATCGTTCGTAGCTACGTCACATAATATTTTTGCAATGAAATAATTTCGTTTATTGTTGATATAACTATCCACGTGGAAAACAAATGTCCCCTAAATTTATTGGTACGGTTTGTTCCTTTGATGTTTGGTTCACTTCTTTGACTATTCATTTCGTTATCTTTTTATTGTTTAGATACAACACCAGACTACAATGATCCGACCACTACGGATTACCCTTCAGGTTGGTATGAACACGAATCAACAATTTAAATGTTCTAATTATCCAGACTTCTAATACTGTTATATATACAATCATTGATTTATCTATATCGTCTGCATTATAAATTGTATTTTAATAAACTTATTTTTGAACAAAGCAATAAAAAAAATGATGGCGCTTAGAAAATTGTTTGATTTAAAGACATATACTATAGTAATTGAATAATAATTTAACAGCTTTTATATCCATAAATGAAGAGCCTAATTCCAGGAGGTGCAAACTCCATTTGTATCAATTTAATGTAAAACCTTTCGAGTTAAAATCGTTATATATAATATGATATATAATATTATTAAATAAATAGGGTATTATTAAAAAAACTCAAGCAGCATTGTCAAATTCCACAAAAGTTAGAACTCAAGAAGCCCTCGAACACCTGGTTGCATTCATATTGCCAATAGAAGCATGAACAGGTTTTGGTTTTCCGAAATTCCCTTTCGTTAAAAGCATAATCTATGATTGAGGTGTTCGAATGTTGAAGTTTTCTTGGGAGACGTATATAAATCGACAATTCTAAACATATATATTTTGATATTGGTATCAAGTTTATCATGTTGAAGATTGGGAATTGCCTTTTAAACAATATATCATACATTTTGATCGCTTTTCGCTTCACCGAACTCAACCTTATTATCCAAAGTCATGCAAAAACTACCCGTATCCAAGTTTGCCGTTGTCTTGTTCCATCATGAATGGATGCGTCTGTTTACCGTTTTTTCAAAAGAACATTTTAATAATATCCTCTGGTGAATCAAAACAAAATGCCAGCTGGTTGTCAGTGTTGTTCATGTTTATCAAGGTGGAAGGGGATCCCCCAGCCTCTTCCCATCAGCAAACCCACTGTTTGGAGGCAGGGGCCCTGAATAGGTCATGTAGAATGAAGTTATCTTCGAAAATCAGACAACAGATGCAACTATTCACAAAACAAGAACACTGCAAACTTGGACACGGGTAGTTTTTACATGAAGCGTGGAGTGATTAGAGTGTATGATATATCATTTTAAACGCAATTTCCCAAGCTTTAACATGATATCACTATCATGTTTACAATTGTGGATTTATAAGCTATTACAGTCCGGTTTCGTTTTATTTGACTAATACTATTATAGAGCCGTCTATATACGGCTCTGGGGCAGACGTTTGCAATGTGTGCTTAAAATTGTTGTTTTGATGTGTAGGTAACATGATCAAAAGTAAATTTGGGAATGTCTCTTTTATATATACAAATTTGAGTGCAGTAATAAACATTTTTTTTTTAACAAACTGATACTGCATCCTACATCGTTGATAAAAACAGAATAGTATGATAAAATCTAATTTTGAAAACAAACGATGAACAACGAGTATTTTACATGTGTAAAATACTCCTTTCCTTATGCAGATCTAACCGAGCTGAACTGTGATTTTGAATACGGTTGGTGCCAGTACAACCACTACAACACCTATATTTATTGGACAAGGAGAAGCGGTAGCACGTCATCATTGCTTACTGGACCGGAACATGACCACACTTCAGGTGCGTTGGTCAACAAACACTTTTTTATAAAATAAAAATTTGCTGAAATTAATTTGAGTTCTGGTGTAAACAGTGTATATTTAATCACATCGGATAAACTTTCGTATAATCTCCAAAATCCTTCTCTTTACTTTCAAAGCCTATCATGGTCTCATTCTTATATACCTGAACATTGCGATCATCTACTCAGTCTCTCATGGAATAAGAAAAAAGAATTAGCTCAAAATACTCTTATGAAAGATCCTTGTATTATGCTGCTACTTTCCTATGGACAAATATTCCCCTCAGTGTACGTACTTCTCATAATGTCAATACTGTTAAGTCTAAGTTGAAAACTCATTTGTTTAGGTTAGCTTTTTAGTGATTCTTAATTCTTTGTTTATATACATGTATGTCTACCCTGTTACTTGGTTTTTGTTAATTCTATGTTAATCTTAACAAGCGCTTAGAGCTGTTTTGCAATATGCGCTATAAAAATGTATATTAATTTTATTATTACCATTATTATCAATAGTGCAATTAGTAAAAACACAAAAAGGGGGAATGAAATTTAAATAAGAAAATAACACCTGCGAACAAAAAAAGAAGAAGTGTAAAATGCTAGGTAGTTATCAAATTTACTCCGAAAAGTAGTTTGGATCTCAAAAGAGTAAGACTCCCAGCCCACCAAGGAATTGATATTGTCAGATTGCACTGAGTCCCTGGCCCTGTCAGTTTTTACAGCACACGAATACTTTATTTTGTTTGTTTGTTTGTTTGTTTGTTGTTGTTGTTGTTGTTTTGTTTTGTTTTTTTTGGGGGGGGGGGGGGTCGGGGTAGCTAAACATTTATTAGTTACTAATAAATTCAAAAGAACATATTTCAGCATTGCAGCATTTCAGCATTTCAGCAAGCCCTTTAAAAAGTGTGAATAATTATAACAATAATACAAATAATATGTTGCATATCATTATTACTGACAGTAACAAAATTAATTTTATATAGCGCTAATGCGCTATAGCTATACACACTAAATAGGGGAAGAAAAATAGAGGGGTAAAGAACAAACACTCAATATACAGACTAACAAAACAAATACATTAAATAATTATATAAGATGATGACGTCATAATTAAGGGAAATTGAGCATTCCTATTGGTTGATTACTGATGCTTAATCCGGTATAGTAAATAGTGCATATGCACTATAACTGCGCAGGGGATGGCCTTGGAGCATATAATTATGAATAAACCATAGAATTATGAATAAACAAACCAACCCGTTTATAACTAGAAGGCTCACTAATAACGCGCGCAAGTCACGTGTCCAATAGACTTTGTACATGGGCAAGATGGCAGAGTGAAGCGATTTTTGAAGCACCAAAGGAATACCACTAGACGTCATCGCGTAGTGACCTAGAAAGACTTGACCAATCATCATGCTATGAAGTGCGCGTAGACTATCGCGCCTTTTTCCTGCGCACTGTCCTAGATTGTATCACGCTTGAGAACAATAGGATCTATGGTGACGTATACATATGAACTTGTTTTATTGACCTCGATCCCGTGACGACGCGTATGAACTGCTCTGTGATTGGTTTATGTAATTCCCAAGTATCCCATAATGCAACCTGCAGTGGTATTCCTTTCGATGATCGAAAATCGCGGCACTCTGGCAGTGTGACACCCCCCTGGAATAAACAAACCAACCCGTTTATAACGAGAAGGCTTACTTAACGCGCGCAAGTCACGTGTCCAATAGACTTTGTACATGGGCAATATGGCGGAGTGACACGATGTTTGAAGCTCCCGTGTACTACTTCTCTACGTCATCGCGTAGTGACCTAGAAATACTTGACCAATCATCATGCTATGCAGTGCGTAGACTATCGCGCCTATTTTCCTGCGCACTGTCCTAGTTTTCATCACGCTTATGAGAACAATGGGATCCATTGTGACGTGTGCATATGAACTTGTTTTATTGACCTCAATCCCGTGACGACGCGTATGAAGTACTCTGTGATTGGTTAACTGTAGTTCCCAAGTAGCCCATAATGCAACCAGTAGTAGTACCTTCCAGTGACCAAAAATCGCGTCACTCTGGCAGAGTGACACCCCCTGCCTTGGAGTCATAGAATTATGAATAAACAAACCAACCCGTGTATAACTAGAAGGCCGACTTGTCGCGCGCAAGTCACGTGTCCAATAGACTTTGTACATGGGCAAGATGGCGGAGTGACGCGATTTTTGAAGCTTCTGAGCACTACCACTAGACGTCATCGCGTAGTGACCTAGAATGACTTGACCAATCATCATGCTATGAAGTGCGTAGACTATCGCGCCTATTTTCCTGCGCACTGTCCTAGATTTTATCACGCCTATATGAACAATGGGATCCATGGTGACGTATGCATATGAACTTGTTTTATTGACCTCGGTCCCGTGACGACGCGTATGAACTACTCTGTGATTGGTTAACTGTAGTTCCCAAGTAGCCCATAATGCAGCCTGCAGTGGTATGCCTTCCGGTGACCAAAAATCGCGGTCACTCTGGCAGAGTGACACCCATAGAAGTATGAATAAACAAACCAACCCGTTTATAACTAGAAGGCTCACTTAACGCGCGCAAGTCACGTGTCCCATAGACTTTGTACATGGGCAATATGGCGGAGTGACTCGATTTTTGAAGCTCCCGTGGACTACTTCTCTACGTCATCGCGTAGTGACCTAGAAATACTTGACCAATCATCATGCTATGCAGTGCGTAGACTATCGCGCCTATTTTCCTGCGCACTGTCCTAGTTTTCATCACGCTTATGAGAACAATGGGATCCATTGTGACGTGTGCATATGAACTTGTTTTATTGACCTCAATCCCGTGACGACGCGTATGAAGTACTCTGTGATTGGTTAACTGTAGTTCCCAAGTAGCCCATAATGCAACCAGTAGTAGTACCTTCCGGTGACCAAAAATCGCGTCACTCTGGCAGAGTGACACCCCCCTGCCTTGGAGTCATAGAATTATGAATAAACAAACCAACCCGTTTATAACTAGAAGGCCGACTTATCGCGCGCAAGTCACGTGTCCAATAGACTTTGTACATGGGCAAGATGGCGGAGTGACGCGATTTTTGAAGCTTCTGAGCACTACCACTAGACGTCATCGCGTAGTGACCTAGAATGACTTGACCAATCATCATGCTATGAAGTGCGTAGACTATCGCGCCTATTTTCCTGCGCACTGTCCTAGATTTTATCACGCTTATATGAACAATGGGATCCATGGTGACGTATGCATATGAACTTGTTTTATTGACCTCGGTCCCGTGACGACGCGTATGAACTACTCTGTGATTGGTTAACTGTAGTTCCCAAGTAGCCCATAATGCAACCTGCAGTGGTATGCCTTCCGGTGACCAAAAATCGCGGTCACTCTGGCAGAGTGACACCCATAGAAGTATGAATAAACAAACCAACCCGTTTATAACTAGAAGGCTCACTTAACGCGCGCAAGTCACGTGTCCCATAGACTTTGTACATGGGCAATATGGCGGAGTGACTCGATTTTTGAAGCTCCCGTGGACTACTTCTCTACGTCATCGCGTAGTGACAAAGACGCTTAATGGAAAGACCGACCACTGTACAATTATCCTGTATAAAGTGAATGGTCAGAGCGCGATGTACAAAATTAACACGCACTTTGATACGCAGGCTTTTCATTATGACGTCACAATAACAATTTTTACTTCGCCTGACTAAAAATAACTTCAAGAACACGTGATAAAGTTTGACGACCCCAAATTTGCATATCGCGCGTGAAATTTGCTTTGCGCAAGTGGGTACGCGTACAATAATAAAGAATGAAATAAAGACAGTGCGCAGACTGAGCGCGCGTTAACATTAAAATACGCGAGTAGCCATTGCCATTTTTTTCTCTACACGGTAAGATCTTTAAATTTCAAAAAGTATATTTCTCACAGCTATAATTCTAAACGCAAAAACGCGATCGACAATAATTTTAAAATATTTTTAACTAAACAAAGACAAAATTAAATAAGCAAAACAATGTGTCCCCCAGGTGTACCCAACTTGGAGATAAGCTGATGTTCAATCGTCATACTAGCCTGAATTTGCCGAGTTTAAGTGAGTACGTTCTGATCCTTACTTTTGTTTAAATTAATACTAACAAAGGGAACATTTGTTCAAAAAAAAGCTCATCGACAATAATTTTTAAATGTTTTTTCATTAATTAAAATGAACAAGATTCAGTACTGTAGCCAAACCTCTGGGTGTACCCAACTTTCTCCTTATCTCGATTTGAATCTTCGTTCTGTTTGAAGGAACATCGCTGTGCGACCGCCGGTGAGCTGTCTTGTAATTCTACAGTCTTTGGTAGTGACCTAGAAATACTTGACCAATCATCATGCTATGCAGTGCGTAGACTATCGCGCCTATTTTCCTGCGCACTGTCCTAGATTTCATCAAGCTTATGAGAACAATGGGAGCCATTGTGACGTATGCATATGAACTTGTTTTATTGACCTCGATCCCGTGACGACGCGTTTGAACTACTCTGTGATTGGTTAACTGTAGTTCCCAAGTAGCCCATAATGCAACTAGTAGTAGTCCCTTCCGGTGACCAAAAATCGCGGTACTCTGGCAGCAGTGACACCCCCCTGGTGACAACCCCCTGCTTGGAGTGCGTAATGTGCGCTTGTGCGCTTGTTCTTGAATGGGGAAAATGCGCAGAGCGCGCAATTATTTTTAATACGCGCTGGCCCTTGTACAAAGTACGCAGGGCCGACGAGAGAAGGTCAATTTGGGTTTATCAACATGATAACAAAATCAGTTCCTCAAAATAATCATCTTATATAACAAATAGTACATGATTCCTGTCGTTAAATATTCCATAATAGACACCCATAGAAGTATGAATAAACAAACCAACCCGTTTATAACTAGAAGGCTCACTTAACGCGCGCAAGTCACGTGTCCCATAGACTTTGTACATGGGCAATATGGCGGAGTGACTCGATTTTTGAAGCTCCCGTGGACTACTTCTCTACGTCATCGCGTAGTGACAAAGACGCTTAATGGAAAGACCGACCACTGTACAATTATCCTGTATAAAGTGAATGGTCAGAGCGCGATGTACAAAATTCTCTACTTTTTTTTTTACATGATTTTTTTTAATTTCTCTCGTGCGATTTTATTGCACTCGGCCTGCGGCCTCGATGCAATATAATCGCTCTCGAGAAATTAAAAATGTACCGTTGTCTATTCTGGTATATTCAACTCCAAACCATGCACTATTTGTATAATATTGTGATTGATTATTCAGATATGGTTTAACAAGGATTTCAAGGAGTCCACGGTAGGGGCATTAATGATCTTTTAGAGTAAATATTCCAAAGTGAGGGTGCAATTGAGGAAAAGACACGATCGCTGTAACTTGGTGCGGGTATTGAAGTATGAAAGAATTTAGAGGTTGAGGCAGATCGCAATCGTCACGTTGATGTTGATGTGGAAGGAAGGGAAACACGTTATTGAATATAAGCTGGGACAATGTTTTGTATGATTTTAAAGACAGCAGGATAACCTTGAAACAGGTTTTATAAAATAAATAAGAACACTAATAGTAATGATACTGCTAATAATAATACAAATTATACTAATAATAATAACAATACTACTACAACTACTACTAATAATAATAATGCTAAAATGTAACCTATATGTATATTGTGTTTATACGTCGTTTTGCTTTTGATATGTTCCAAATCTAATTACATCATGGTCAGGTTCTTACGGTTACTACATCTACATAGAGACGTCGTCCTCATACTCCGGATACCCTGCTCGCATTGCGAGTCCAGTCGTTTCATCAACATCTTTACTGTGTCTCAACTTTTGGTACCACATGTACGGAACGACCATCAACGCTCTGAATGTGTATGCAAAGCGCAGCGATGAGGGCGGGCTCGGCACGTTGGTTTGGACCGAATCAGGAAACCAGGGCAATGAATGGCTGAAAGCGTCGGTCACCATTATAAACGAAACAGCTCCATTTCAGGTTCGATTTCTGTATGTTCTACGAATATAGACGAATTAAAATTATTGCATTACTTACGTAATTACGCACAATTAATCAACGTATACATATAATGAATAGAACATGAAAAAGGCCTCCACAAGGCCAATTGGCCAATTAATGCAGTTCTCAACTTTCATGTTATCGAACACTTTTGGAAATGCCCATTTCATATACCTCTGTACTGAATTTGTATTATTTTGTATGAAATTTAAATAAAATTCTTCGAATATACTAGCATAATACTCTCATGCCCAAAATCTCCCTTGTTGCACTTTAAGGAAAACTATCAAGGCTGGGTGCTCGTCTATAACAGTTATTAATAAGCTTTTAAAAAAGGTCTATAATTTAGACTCCTTGAAAAAGTACAGGAGGCAATTTCTGCATGGTTGGAGAATGAACCACCGGATGGAAATATTTCGCGGATAAGTATTTAATACCCGGACGGATGGGGTATACCTTGAATTCCCACCCGTTATCGTTTGCTATAATCTTTGACTTGTTAAAAAAATGTCAGGTACTTGATCGAGTGCATTCTAAAACCTGTTTTTTCACAATATATGAAGTGGTAATAATTATAGGCGGTGTATAAAGACATAATTATATTTCATAATTGGATTTGCCAGGTAATATTCGAAGGACTACAAGGAACCTCGTTCACTGGAGACATTGCTTTGGATGACATCTCAGTCTACGAGGGAGAATGTCCAGGTGTGTGTACAAATATCGCTAGCTTATATTCCAACTTAAGTCTATTTTGGATGATATGGCTAGGTAAGCAATACACACTTTGCTTATTCACCGACGTGTTATCTGGGTAAGCATGTTTTACCTAATAAGTAAGTTAGCAACTAAAGGGACGTCTTCTTGAATCCTTTTGCAATCTTAGCCCTATCATCTGACTCAGCATGGAAAATAATAGGCTCAATTTGTTTTTTTCCTGTATATGGGATATGGGCCATTTCGTTTAAAACGATACTATTTTAATTTCAACTTAAAGGAATAGTATAGATTAGGTATAGAGTGAGCTTCAAGAAATACTTTTTTTGTGAAGTAATATATATCTGAATGTAAATTTTGAAAGAGCACAAAATGTCAATGGCATTCTCAACTTTATTTGATCAGAATCGGTGCAGAAATAGTATATTAGATTGGAAAAATGTGGTGGACCAACTTGTATTCAATAGCTGAAGAACAATGTTTTAAAATGCTACACATGTTTGAAAATCTACCAACATGGTTTTATAAAATATTTTTCGATGATTTCTCTATTGAATACTTATTTTAACCAATCATCACATTCACATTTGTTGATTTTAAAACTGGTTGAAACTTGAGGTGTCTGAAGGGCGTTCTCTTGTGTTAAAGGCTGCTTTTGGAATGAGACGAGCCCTGTATCTTAGCCGTTTATATGTTTTACTACCATTCAAGCATAATTGTATTATGTATTATCCCTTTAAAGCCAAACAATAGTATTGGGAAAGTTACCGAAAACATTTATATTGGCCAAACTAATTGATCACTATTGTTAAATAAGTATACAAAAGGTTTATGTGGTCAAATCCGCACCTTAGTATCGTTAACTGCAGAAATATCGGAGGAAATTCAATGCACGCCAGAGAAATTTGGCCTAAATTCACCGCCCGTTCTCCTCTGTCCGCGCCGCTAACGTGGACTGGAAATATCGACAAGCCCACATATACTGTAAAACGTGCGCTAGCATAATCTTTTGCACGCAGCGTATACGCGGTTCCGCACGCGGTTGAATTGAACTTTGTCAACGATCGTTTCATTTCGAACCTTTTCATGCTCGATTAATCAAATCCAACGTAGTTTTTGTCCAAATCTTTACATTAACATCGAAGTTATGATATATTCTGTCTCGTGGTAAATGATGAAAGCATTTTTTTAAATCTTTTGTGTGCGGGGCGGTTCCCAATACGTGTTATTTTGCTCTTATTAAGCCCATTCTTGCTCAGTGATATAGCTAATTAAAGGGAGAGATCCTCTTTTGCAAGCCAAAATTCAAAAGTTGCGAGGTTATTGTCTTATATGAAAGGAAATGTCATTTAATAGCATGCCTGAAAAAATTAGGGCTTGAAATCTCTTTTTCGTGGAGTTATAGACCTAAAACTTATTAAACTGAGGGACGTCGGTTTAATGGGTACATACGTATTTTCGGCCGGTGAGTAAGTTCGTAAACAGATTTTACGGAGTGCCAGATCGGTATGCATGACCCCTACGTGACCCGCGCTATCTACGTGACCCGCGCATAAGTACTAATGTGTGAGCGTTTACCAAGCAAAATACCCAAACATCGCTTAAACTGACTATACATGTAATTATATATTCTTTTTTTTTTGGATCTTTTTCCGTGACATACGTTAACAAATGTCGGCTTCAAAATACCTTTACGAGAATTAGTACTATATTGTTGTAATATTATGCTAAATCAGTTGAACTCCTTTATTGACCGATATATAGTTTAAATGGAGGGACGCATTCGTTTTTCATTCGTAGAATCCGAATTAGAGGGCTGTTCGCTCTGATTCTTTTTTTGAGTGTTACATTGATCCCCATCCGTCAACTGAAAGCTATTCAGACGTTTTGTAAAAGACATAATTTCTTAAATGAACATACAAAACAAGTCTGTGATCCTGAAAGTATTTTTAATATCACCTGTCAATTATTCTATCAGCGCAGTTCCGATTACGATATCACTTAACGATCCTCTTATCGGAAGCAACTGCGATATATCGCAGCAAGCAGAGCAAATCTCGAAAATCTCTTGTGTGCAGCGAATAAAAAATTAACTTGGCGTTCAGAAACAGCATCTATCGCGTATTGCACACGTAGCGCTATACAAGCACTGTACTATTGCATGCATGCAGAGTAACCTACATGTTATATGCATGGTGCGGTGGCTATATAGCGCTGGGCATTGTGTGTACCATGACTCCAACACTGCCGTTCTAGTGTGTACATCAAAGAGCGAGCGCACACGGGCGTATTGCCTGCATGCCCGAAACGATACTTACTATCGCATGGGCTATGCGATAAATCGCACATACTACCATATATCGTACGCGTATTGATTGAGCGGTCGTGCAAACAAAAGTCGCGCGCGCGAACCACTAAATAGCCGTGGTTCCGTAGGTCGTAGTAATTAATTGCATTGTTCTCAAAGTACAGAAACATATCAGACCCCATGAGAGTATGATTGATATTCAATTATAGTACCAAAACAACTAAGCATTGGTTTTATAATGCCCGGTGGTAAATCTTGTATTATTTAATAAATTAACCTTAGTTGGCAAGAAACATGATCTCTCCTGGCATCACTAGCTCTATATCACCTATCATGAGACATAGAAAATAATTAAGCTAGCGTGGTTTCATGAATACTTAATTCCTGGTATGTTCGCCAGTAATAAATGTAAGGTATAGGTCGTATATAGGTCTCATAAGCAGTAGAGAAGTGTGCAAGATGTCGGTTGAAATTATGAATAATGAAGTTTGAAATAGATTTGGTTTATTTGTCTATTTTGTTTTTGTTTTACAAATGATTGATTTATTACAATATTTGTAATATTGTTTAAACGACTATTCTCAACTTTAGTTACGGGCACTGCATGGTGATCTTTGTACCTCCTCTTTATCAATATGATTATTCCAAAAAGCCCATAAGTGACTTGTGAACTATATTACATATTCCTAAACCATAGGCTCATCCGTACGCCTGGCTAACAACGCAACGTCACTCACATGGGAAGGCAGAGTCGAGGTATTCCAAAACGAGGCATGGGGAACGGTTTGCGACGACGGTTGGGACGTCGCGGACGCGCGTGTCGTTTGCAGGAGCCTTGGGTACCCGGATGCAGTGACAGCGACCTCCTCAGCATACTTTGGGCAAGGAAGTGGTGACATATGGTTATACGATCTCGGTTGCGATGGCAGCGAGGCAAGTCTGTTCGACTGCTACAAGAATACCATCGGACCTCACGACTGCTATCACGGGGAGGACGCTGGGGTTATATGTTCCCCAAATGGTAGTTGTTTTTCTCATTTACCTTTCAATTAACCTTTACATATTGATTTGTTTCAGCGAATTTCAACATTAAGAAGACCTATTGAATGACAGCACGTACACTAAATAATACCATTTACTACAGAGCACGTAGTGCTGCTCCTCATCCTGTATTGACCTAGAACGAATATGACTTAGAACATGACAGTTGTTAAAGGAACTGGGACGCGTCCATTGTTCTGGAATAATAATAATAATAATGATGTTTCGATTTATATAGCGCCTAATATGATTCATAATCATCTCTAAGCGCTTTACAATATTATTACCCCGGTCATCGGACACACTCACAATCATTCCGCACATGACGTGAACTCTCTGCTCCCTTGGGAGCAATGCATTCTGGCAGCCATATGGCGCACTTTAATAACGGTATACAAGTACAATTGCATACACGTTCCACTCCTACCGGGTCCCCATTTATACACCTGGGTAGAGAGCAGCAATAGTGGATTAATTGTCTTGCTGAAGGACAAACGCGATGGGCATACACTGGGTTCGAACTCGGGATCTCACGATTGGAAAGCGCGCGCTCTACCAATCTTGCCACACCACGCCACACCACACCACGAAGGGGGAGATCGACCAATTTGCGCAAACGCTCGATACATTGTGATAATTCTATGTCTTAAATTGAGGTCTAGGTATTGATATTTAATATTTATACAATCCACTTGAATGAGGCCAAATCACTATCGTTATGTTACAAATTTGCAAGTTAACTCCATTGTCCCCATGCGCACGAACAGGCGTTGCACACCCTTGTATCTAATTACTGGATCATATCGGCATTTTTTGAGAGATCGTACGTGGAATAAATGCAACATTTTGTGCAAGTCGACCTGCAAATTGTTCATTTGTACACAAATTGCATAAACTATACGTATTACTAAACACTATCCACTACCATGTAAGGTATATTGATTGTCAATTTGTAGATTTTTTATTTATTTATTTATTTTTTTTTGTTGGGGGGGAAATTGGGACAAAATAGCAGGAAATATCCTACTTGTGGTGTACCCAGGATTTGTTCAAGGGGGGGGGGGGGGGGGGGGGGGGGTGGGGTTATTTTGTCAGAAAAATTTCTGTCAGCAGGGGGAGGGGGTAGTCGTAGAACATTATCGAAGCCAAGACCAAGTACCTTCAAAATTTTCGAGAGCGAGACCAGGTCCAGTCCAACTTTTCGAGGCCGAGACCAAGTACCATTCGTTGAGAATCCTGTAAGCGGGGGGGGGGGGGGGTTGTCGTAGAAAATTTTCGAAGCCAGGACCAAGTACCTTCAAAAATTTGTTCGATGCTTTCTCTATTGAATAATTATTTTAACCAATCATCACATTCACATTTGTTGATTTTAAAACTGGTTGAAACTTGAGGTGTCTGAAGGGCGTTCTCTTGTGTTAAAGGCTGCTTTTGGAATGAGACGAGCCCTGTATCTTAGCCGTTTATATGTTTTACTAACATTCAAGCATAATTGAACCATGACTGTTAGTTTTAATGATAATTTGCAAGTTTTATTTACTCAAATTATGTTTGACCAAAACTGTATTACCCCTTTAAAGCCAAACAATAGTATTTGGAAAACATTTATATTGGCCAAACTAATTGATCACTATTGTTAAATAAGTATACAAAAGGGCTTGTGTGGTAAAGTCCGCACCTTTGTATCGTTAACTGCAGAAATATCGGAGGAAATTCAATGCACGCCACAGAAATTTGGCCTAAATTCACCGCCCAAGACCAAGTACCTTAAAAATTTTCGAGACCGATACCAGGTCCGGTCCTAACTTTTCGAGGCCGAGACCAAGTCCCATTGGTTGAGAATCCTGTAAGCCTGGGGGGGGGGGGGGGTAGTTGTAGAAAATGTTCGAAGCCGAGACCGCGAATGTTCAACATTTTCGAGGCCGAGACGAAGACCCAGTGTCTGAGAATCCTGTAAGCGGGGGGGGGGGGGGGGGGGGGGGGGGGTAGTCGTAAAAATTTTCGAAGTCGAGACCAACGATTATCGACATTTTTGAGGCAGAGACCATCGATAATGACGGTCGAGACCGCTAAAATTTGGTCTCGAGACCGGTTACAATTTGAAAAGGGGGGGGGGGGTTCAAATCTCTCCCCCCCCCCCCCAAAAAAAGTGTCATTTTGGGGGAAAAGGGGGGGGGGTGAACCCCCCCCCCCCCCCCCGGGTACGCCTATGCTTGTGGGTCATCTTCACGCATGATAATAATATTTTGCCTCCGCAAAGGACTTTAGGTCCAACTGAGATCAAGCTACGCTACATCAATCACCATGCATGCAGTGCAGCTATGATATGAATGCACACCACAGCTAGCAAGCCCCTTCGCCAGCCAGAACTCTGGCATAGTAATTCCCAGTCTTGGCGGAGGTATGCACTCCGTGAGTGCGCTTTGTCTAGTACATTAAAAACATTTAAAACTAACCGCATACTTTGCAATAAAACTAGATACGTGAATAAATGCAATTTTTGAAAGTCCTAAACGGCACACTGTTGATCAAATATGCTTCATATTTCATGTATTTTTTTTTCTTTCACCTTTCCAGGCATTTATTGATTTCAATTTAAGTTCAATACAGTTTAACAAATCATATTACAATCATTTTGTCTCTTACATCAATTTATACATTAAAAATATGTTTTTATCATATATGGTAAATAATACAATTCTGTTTTGTTTTCTTTACGAAGGTAATTATTAATTTGTATGCGAAAGTGAACTTCCTTTAAGAATGTAAACCATAGTTTTGTACTTCTTTCATCTTTTCCCGATTGATTTCTTTCATGTTAGTAAAAAAACACATTAAAGGTTACGTTATCGTTATCGTTATGCAGTACGTCTTGTTAATGGGGCAGGCCCCTGGGAAGGAACGGTTGAGGTGTATACAAATGCTTCTTGGGGCACCGTTTGCGACCACGCGTTCGACCTCAACGAAACGCTTGTCATCTGCAACAGCCTGGGCTTCGATTCCAGCTCATCTGACATCACTAATTACCATAATGCGTACTTCGGTCAAGGGACCGGTGACAGTCTACTGAGCCACCTGCAGTGTACAGGCAGTGAATCGAGTATCTTCAACTGCCCCCTCTCAGTAAATGGGCCGCACTGTAACCACTATGATGATGTAGGGGTTAGATGCGTGGCTGGTTATGCTGGTGGTGAGTTGTTGACATTGTTACCTTATTTCACAGACAATCATTCAGTAGCTCATCGGTGCCATCCCATTCTCCCAGGTTAACGGCTATGTAATTCATTCCGCGGTTGTGAATAATGATAACCACAAATGTATGATAAAAAACCATCGTTTTGCTTTTCTTTGGTATGGTTTGTATTAGTGCTGTAGCGTGATCGGACATAGTAGAGGAGAAGAGGGGGAATGCGAGCTATGCATGGGGGCAGGGGCGTCGATCACGGGGGGGATAGGGGGGATATATCCCCCCCCCCCCAATATTTCAGTTGGGGGGGATGGCCTGTATTATCATCCCTCCCAATATTTGGGGTTCAAACATATATAATAACATTAAAATTAAGGAGCATTGCCCCCTCTCATGAATGGAAGTTGTTACTATAGTCTTCTTTAAACCACTTTTTGATAATGCTAAACTGCCCAAATCCAAAATCTTCCGGGGCTGCGCCCCTGGAACCCCCATTAAGGTTATTTGACCCAGTACCAGCCATGTACTCATTCAATAGTTTTATTCAGGACTTCTCTCTTGGCAAACTTTCAGGTGACCCTGGCCCACTGTGCGTTTACACTTCGCTCACTAAAATTGAGCTAGCTATTCAATAGTTAATTGTATTTCTGGATATTACAAATCCCAAAGCTTCCGGGGGCTTCGCCCCCTGGACCCCCAATAAGCTTTCCAATGTGGGTACCCCTTGACATATATTCAGGGTTACATCAGGATGATTGCAATCGACAGTATTTATCTATCAGGCTAAAATTCATCCATACTTTGACAGTGCCCTCATCATAACAGGATGCTTGCAATGTGCACTTAATAATCTTCCAATCTCTAAACAGCTAATTCAAAAGCCAATTAACTAAAGAATAGTTAACTCTATATTTACATATAGACAACATCTTTATATCTGGATATTACAAATCCCAAAGCTTCCAGGGGCTCCGCCCCCTGGACCCCCATAAGCTTCCCATTGTGGGTATCCCATGACTTATGCTATTCAGGGTTCCATCAGAATGCTTGCAATATATGTATCTATCAAGCTAAAGTTCATATTGGACAAAGCCCAGCTCGTCATGATGCTTGCAATGTGCACTTAATAATCTTCCAATTCATAAACAGCTCAATTCAAAAGCTTTGCACCCCCCCCCCCCCCCCCCCCCCCCCTCAGCCATAAAAACTCGGGCACGCTGCTGGGTTGTCGCTTCGCTCCCTCGCTAGAGATGGACAAAATGACTTATTATCCCCCCCAATGACGAGAAGAAATAGACGCCCTTGCATGGGGGAATAACTTAAGTATGTCTGTATAATATTTTGTCACTGATTTCCGACTATGTTTGATATTATTTTCGTCAGAATTGGGGAGGGAATACATGCCCCAACCCTACTCCGTAGCTACGTCACTTACATCTACAGGGCGTATCAAAAAAAGCGTTACACTTTTTAAAAATCTGTCCAAATTACATTTCAAAATATTTTGAAGATTTTTTCATGTCGATAGATGGCCAATAGTCTCATCTATCAATTGCCACTAACAAAACAAATTTTGGTTCACGCTTGGGCGAACACTGACTGTTTTTGTCCAGAGTGTGAAAAATGACTTGCGCCAAATTGAAAGAAGAGGGAAAATTAAACCAGCCCTCCGAATAAGTACTCCCATTCAAACAAATTGCTCCTTTAGGATTTTAATTTTAATTTTTTTTTTTTAATTCATTAATTTGCATATTTATGGTAATTTATACAAATAAGGTCATACAATTCATATTTTGACCCATAATTCATAAATTCTTCATAATTAAACATTGGTTTACACTATTCTTTAGACCATTTGGAATAATAAGTCAGCACAACAATTTGGAAGAGCCAGGTTCTTCCTTATGTTTTTTATTGTTTTTGTATAATGTCTTATGTATTTCTTTTTTTTTTACTTATGTATTTTATTTTTTTGTTGTTTATTTTGTTTCTAACTATAATTCAACTATTTTGACCCCAAAAACAAAATTCTAAAATGTAAACAAGACCAAATAACCAATGATATATCTCTTTTTACGAAAATTGATATTTCCATATGTTTTGTACACAAATCACGAAATTGGGCGATTTTCGGGCTGACATGCATAGACAAAAGGTCACGTTTCTTTGTAACGGTAGGTCTGATTTTCAAAGATTTTGTTTAAAACATGGGCAAGACCCCAAATTAAAAGTAACCAAGCAGCGGGGCGTCATCTTTACGCGTTCCGGAGCAATCGGGAAAATCGCGGAGGGGGGTGGGGGGCATGATGGCCTCCCCCCCCCCCCCCCGGCCTTATTAGGGTTAAAGGGTTCTAGTATCATTGTCCAAATCCAGAAAACTGATTTAGAACTTTTGTGCTTCTCTCATACTTTGTTGTATTCGTATGAACAGTAGAATCATGGAACAGTTTTCATTTTTTAATGTCCTTCTGCTTACGATTGAAGTATTCAGATTCTTAATGATCAACTGAAAAGTTTAATAACTGTGTAAAAACTTCATTTCACGAATATTATTATCTCCTATCGTTTGTTATTGTTTTGGCAAATTATTTTCGGGAGTGGAGCACGTGCCCACCCATCCCCCCCCCCCCCCCCCCCCCCCTCGTAGGTACGTCACATATTTATGTAAGGAAATAATTTTCTTGATATTGTTGATGTTACTATCCACACATTGTTGATATTGTTGATATTACTATCGACGACGACGTGTAAAACGAGTGTTCGATAGCTTTATCGCTATAATACGGTACGTTGTTTTGATTTTGGTTCACTCCTTTGACTATTCATTTCGTTTCCGTGTTATTGTTTAGATACAACACCAGACTACAATGATCCGACCACTACAGATTACCCTTCAGGTTGGTATGAACACGAATCCACGATTTAAATGTTCTTTTCATCCAAACTTCTAATAATGTATTATAGGTTTTCCCGCTCAATTTCGCGATTGTGTCAATCCAATTGATAATAGGAGCAAACGAATTCGTGCGATTTGCGATCGCCGTGTCAAAGCAGCATTCGAATTCGTAAATAGTCGTTCTAAAGCACGTAGGAGCAAGTGAATTTGCACAAAGAACATACCTTTTCATCAATGGTCATTCGAATTCGCAAAAGGGCAGTTGACAGTTGGCTGCACATCCGCGAATTCGAATGCCCATCAATGAACTTCTGTGTCTATTAACGAAAGCGTGTGCGTATGCATGAATTCGCATGCACTTATTCGAAATTTGGAAGACCGATACCAACGATTACGCGGTAATGCGTGAATTTGAATGTCCCTTAATGAATTCGATTGAAAAAAGTGTAAAATTGAGCGGGAAAACCTATACAATCATTGATTTATAAAAATCGTCTGCATAGAAATCATTACTATTCTATTTTGACAAACTTGGCTAAATTCAAAACAATCACACATTTCCTAATTTTGTTGAACGTTAAACACTACTCATTAAGTTTCACAGTTTTGATCATGTTCAAAATGTGTGACGCGCACACAAGACTAGTTGAAGCTTATGTCAGTCCGGGGTGTCAGTGCAATCGCAAGAGCACCTTGCTGCAAGCTTTCAATCTCATTGTATCATCTGTTCACAAATTATCTACTGGAACAGGGTGGACCCTTTACTAACTGATTTAGTACAGAACATGTTCTACATGTGGGCCGAAACGCTATTTCTGGTTGTTGTTTTGTTTGGCATAGGGGTCCATTTAAAGATACAATGCATTATTCTTTTCATAAAGGAAACACACCAATAATCATATTCAAACTAATATTAACAAATTACATACAATTTTACATACAAAATTAATGAGATTTAACATTACATGTTGTTTACATGTCTATGTTGTTTATTGTTATTTTAGGTACGTGTGGTTACAACGAGTTTGCTTGTTGGAATACTGGCCAGTGCATCCCATGGTACAGACGATGTAATTACAACAACGACTGTTCGGATGGATCTGATGAGTACTATTGCCGTAAGTTAATCAAAATACATTATTGGTACTGAAAAATTATTTATTTATTTCACATATTTAATCAAGTTACTCTTTATAAATATGTGAAATAAATTAATAAATTATCAGTACCAATATATTTCAGGGGTTGCGTCGTCGCGTTGTAAAGAGGGCGCTTTCCAAAAAGATAATAGGACTAAGATATGTGAAAGGGAGCGTACGCCTTTTGCAAGCAAAATTTCAAAAGTTGCGAGGTTATTGTCCTATAGATATGAAAGAAATTGTGATTTAACAGCTTGCCTGAACAAATTTGAGCATGAAATATCCTTTATGTGGAGTTATAGACCTCTTAATGAATTATGCGACACAACGCGTTTTATCATGCTATACAAGTCTTCACAGGTGCAAAATTTCGCTCACGATAGCTGTCGGCGCATTCATGGGTGTGTATGACCCCTAGGTGACCCGCCCACAGATTGTTTCGAACAACGGCGTAAGCGAATACTAAACAAATAACTAAAACTCGCTTAAACTGACTACATGTAATTGTATGTTCTTCATTTTCGAGACCTTTTCCGTGGCATTCACAATACCTTTACAAGAATAAGTACAATATTGTTGTAATGTTATGCTTAATCAGTTAAACGCATTTATTGGCCGATATATAGTTCGATGAAGAGATTATTTCCACACATTCGTTTTTCATTCGTAGAATCCAAATTACAGGATTGTTCGATCTGAAATTGTGTGTGTGTATGTTACATTCACCCTCATCCGTCTACTGGAAACTGTTCAGACGATTTGTTAAAGGCGGACACTCCCTTTAACGCACCCTGCCAGATCGGTAGAAATACGGCGTTGCTGTTCATACAAAATCCATACATACATACATACATACATACATACATACATATCGCGCTTTAATACGCACAAAAAAAATGTACGAAGACTTGCTACGGTTCTTTAGACTTTTGATAGATCCCTCTATATAGGTATGACGACGCTTATTCTTATACTTGTGTGCCCATATACATTTCACATCACGGAAGTACACATGTAATTATTTCTTGGTCATTACAACAAAACAAATCACTTTTAAAGGGTACCACCACCCAAAAATAATAATCTTTTTATAGAAAGGTAACATCTTTAGTATTCCATTCCTTCAATAAGTTCACAAAAATATGTTTTCAGAAAAAATATATAATTGGAACACGCATCACCATTCTCAGCCATGCGGTCATGCGGTCTGAATGCGCAGACTGTTATGCCAGCGGCGCTCTATGCAGAGTGAACGAATCATCCGGGATTCTATTGACGTACGCGTGAATTGCATTGGCGCACTCGCAAATGCCTGGCCCGTGTGGAACCACGAGATAGCCGTGGTTCCGTAAGTGGTGGAAATTAATTGCTTTGTTTATGAATTACACAACCCTTTGCGAAATGTTGGGTATCTATTTGATATCACAAAACGGTACCAAAACATATAATAATGTGTTGTCCTTTGCCTGGTGGTCCCCTTTAAATGCCTTTAAGATGTGGTGTAGCGTACATTCCTGGGAGTTCCCCTCTAATAACCCGTAATAAATTTCTTTCAAACTGATTGTATAAACCTAATGGTAATATAATGGCGTATTTGCATTTTTTTTCTATATCACTTAGCCACAACAAATACACCTTCGAACCCATGGGGCACAACTGCTGCAGCCCCATCCGATACAGGTAATTCTTAACCGACTACATACAGGATTTATATTATGTTGTATATCACTATAGAATTTTAGGTTTAACGCTATATCATTTAGTCCACTGATTAAAAGAAACTAATTTGAAATTAAATGCATGGGTTAAATTGTGTTCAAGTGAAATAATTCAAGTCTCTAAAACGTCCACAATATGCACTGATATTTGACCCTATTGCATACAACATATGAACCAGTACTGGAATCACTTACGTGACCCATGGCTGAACGGGCACATTTTTGTAGGGGGTTGAGGCCTTTTGCAATAATCATTATCCTTCCCGCCTTTTAATCGGACGAAAAGGGGTCCTCGCCTCTCTGATGTTCGAAAATTATGTTTTAATGGTTCAGTTCCAATGATTTTGCCCGATAATGACGTTATCTGGTTATATTGCCTTAACATGACTTGACTTTGCCCGAATGTAACATGAGTTTGCCTGAATATGACATGATTTTGACCGAATATGACATTATTCTGCCCAAATACGATCTAGTTTTCGTCCAAATGTAACAAAGTTTGGCCGAATTTTGTGTGCTGTCTGCCCGAATGTAGCCGTTTTCAAAACTTCCAAGTGGGCTATATACAGTTCTTAAACTTACACCTCACTTTAAACCACACACTGTGTTATTTCTGATATTTAATACATGGGGAAAAGACACATTTTATTTACCAAAATTGAACTCGTCGTTTTTACAGCGCTCGAAAAAATACCAGGGAGTTGTAGAATGGAAAAAATTAAATCTAGATTTGCAAAATATTTAAACGTCAATTGTTTACTAACTATTGAGTATTGGAGTTGTGTTGTTGTTGTTGTTGGTGTTATTGTTTTCTGTACTTGTTCTTGCTAAGTGATTGGGTTATTTCATAAGTGCCATTACAATTAATATGTATAACCTTACTTTGTAACATATTGTGTTTACTTCATGTTCACACTGTACGTTTTTATAATTGTATTCTATCTACAATAAATTAATAAATGAAATGAAATGAATATATGCAAGATAATCATTAAAGATGGGAATGGTTTCACAAATGAATAACTTTCTCCTAACTCTCTTTGTTTCATTGAACTAACTGTCCATTGAAAGTTCGCCTTGTCGGGGGTAACAGCACATCGAATGGGAGGGTCGAGGTTTACTACTCGGGATCATGGGGAACTGTCTGCGACGACTACTGGGATCTAAACGACGCACGTGTTGTCTGTAGGAGTCTCGGATTCAACGACGCCATCAGCGCTCTACAATCGGCTGCGTTTGGCGCAGGTAGCGGCCGCATCTGGCTTGATGATGTGCAATGCAGTGGTGGTGAAGCAAGCATATTTGACTGTCCTCATTATCCTATTGGTTACCATGATTGTGGACATTCTGAAGATGCCAGTGTGGTCTGTACACCCAGTGGTAAGTTAACTACGACATTTTTTAAATCACAACGATTTCCTCATAAAGGAAATCATTTAAATTCAATATCAAAGGAAATTTGTTTAAATATAATATACCTTGGCTGAAATGAGTTTTTAGATAACAAGACCTTATAGTGACTATCATGATCGATGAAATAGTTATTATGCCTGTATTCTCTCACAGAAGGGTTATAAGGCTACATCAATTATATGTCATAGAGAAAGCAAGAAACGTGAATACTTTGTCCAAAAATGAATAGTTTACATGGTTCCATGTACGTGATTTATAAAATATGATATAAACATTAGATACAAAAGTATTTGAAAACAACTTGCCCAATTACGTGATTGCCCCCACAAAGGATATGCCGGATGTTAAAGCTCGTTACCTGTTATTATGGTACACAATCGGTAAAGGCCGACATAAACAAAATACTCCTTTATGCCAGAGGAGTATGACTATGTATTACAGCTAGTCAAACTAAAACAGGTTAGTTCATCATTCTTCATCAGCAGCCAAGGTGTGGCTTAAAACAAAATATGGAAGCAAATCCATTCAATATCTATACGCGCATCTAAATCTTGTGAAGTCATCATCGTTTGTCGTCACATTTTGTGTCAAAACCTCAGATTCTAAACAATTTGATATTTAAACAAAATATATATGTTAACTGTTACTCGTAAAACGAATCATTGCAGGCGCAGACGTGGTTTGTGATAGCTTGTCGATGACGGTGATCTTAGAAAAGTCCCTTCTTCGTGTCGACAATGACGGGCGTGATGTCCACTTTGAGGATGATTCTTGCACTGGCTACACCTACGACGCCAATCGAGTTGCCATCACAACAGCCTATCACGAGTGCTCGACGGCAATGGAAGTTAGTTGTTGTTTGTTTTTAGTTCCGATATCGTTCAATTGTCTTTCAATGTTAATATTTGCGGCAAAATGATTATATTGTATATCATTTCAAAACAATCTCATCATATCATTGTATTTTCTATGATGGTAACGCTATGATACCCGCGTGTAATAGCGTATATTAAAAACCAATTATTTTTATCAGCAATATTCTCTCTTTTCACATAATCAAAAGTCTATGATTGCAGCCTAAAGAGGCCGTCGAGTCCTGTGATATGTCCATTAATAATCACGTTGTCCAGTGAAATGTCAGTCATGTAATTTGGGGAGAGTGTGGGGGCAATTGCCACCCTAGTGGAACGTCTTGGCCTTCACAGTGCACCCTCCACGAACATAAGGTAATTAAATAACGTACGCCATGTTTATGCTTGTATCGCACGCGATTCGCCGAAATGGTGCTTGTGTTGACAATGGCTGCAACACTGGGTATAATAGTCGTTCCCTCGTGGTCAACCCTCACTGGATGAACGTATTCAACTATGAAAAGATTTGGTGTGATTATTTACAATTATATGATATAAGTGAATCGAAAACAATGCATGAAGGTCTTTTATTAATTGATATGACATAATAGATCGAGTTTACTTTATCGAATAGCCGAAGCCATCATTCGGTCATCCTTACTACAACTGCCCTTTATTTCTTAAAACAAATCCCAGGAAGGTGATGACTACATCGTGTACTCAAACGTGGTGACATACTACGAGCAACGCCCAGAGAACGGAACCAATCAGGTGATCACTCGTGATCACGTGGTCAGCATCCCGGTCACGTGTAACATGGAGCGGGAAAAGACGCTCGGTGAATCATTTGTACCAAGGACCGGTGTTATCGCGTTTGAAGAGGTAAGCTCACAGTTGTAATTAGTTTAAACATAAAATAGGTTTTCCCGTCCATTTTCACACTTGTTTAATTTAATTTTTAGGTATTTGTTCTTCAGTTTCGTCACGAGGAGCCTGGAATGTGCTAATCCCAACTTAAATTTCGTCTTGGGTCGATCAATATCACAGAAAGTCCACTTAATTTAGTAATTTGTCACACATGTTTTGCCCTTTACAATTCAAATTAGTTGGTCACAGATGTGTTCAGCAACTGTGACCGACGACGGAATTTGAATTGTTACTGACGATAATATATGACAAACGACAATAAAATTGACTAGACTTTTCGTGAAATCGATCGACCAAAGACGAAATTGAAATTGGTATTAGATGCACATTCGGGACGAAATTGAAGGACAAATTTATCAAATTGAATGAGCATGAAAGTGTAAAAATAGACAGGAAGACCTATAGTAACACATCACACAGGCACGAATATCTTACACGCACACACACACACACACACACACACACACACACACACACACACACACACACTCGCACACACACACACACACCTCTTTTTTTTTAAGTGATTTTTATTCCTCCATATATAACATTTACATTTGAATATACATACTAAACAAAATATACATATACAATTATAATGAACGAAAATAGAAATGGTTATCTTACATACATAAACAAATACAAATCAACTGTATATTCAATTTCCTGACTTCATAAAATAAACATAATGGAGGTTATATAACACACACACACACACACACACACACACACACACACACACACACACACACACTTTACGCATAATGCATACTCATAACTGTAACATGCGGATATAAGTACTGGGAAGTATAGACGATACGTAAGACGCCCTAACATCATGATTTTAATATAGAAGGATATACATACTAATTATTTTCATCATGAATATTTATACTCCATTAATGTTTTCATATGTAATTCCTCAATTATAATGTTCACCTATTTCAGGTCGGATACGGGGAGTTCTCTATGTCGCTTGAGCGCTACAAGAGTTCAGCCTTCAACGAACCTGCCAACGATTGGCAAGAGGTCGGCATGGGAACGTCCCTCTACTTCGCTGTCAACCTGACCGCATCAACAGATCTCACGGTGTTCATGGACACCTGTTGGGCGACCCCGTTTGCCTACCCACCCTCCTCACCAAACTACACCATGATCGAGAACGGGTAAGATCAATATGCATTAACCAATGATGAAACGGTATATAGCTTATAGTTTATAAGACCCCCAATCTCGGAGTGCATCTGGCGACATCAGCTGATAAACGGTTCCTTGAAACCTGTCAGGCATGTCAGGTGACCCCCGTTGCCTACCCATCTTTACGTCCAAACACACACCATCATACAAGATGGGTTATAATATAATTGTCAGATTGGGATACACTATGGCCGGTATTCTGAAGTCGTGTCTAAGTTCTGTTTAACTAAACAGTTGTTTAAAGTCCTGTCTAAGTCCTGTCTAACTTTAGTCACGAGGTCGTGACTAACTTTTTCGTATTCTGAAGTCGTGATTAAGTCAAGTTAAACACGAAGTCCTGTCTAAGTCCTGTTTAACTTTAGACGACTGCTGTTTAAGAGCGCGATTCTGCTGTTTTGCAACCTACAGCACACTCTCCTGTACTCTACCGGGAAGTTGCGGCGGAGGATAACTCTACGTGCACCCTCAAAATTTCAAATAAGAATTGCAGGATTTTTTCACGTGTTACCCTATCATTTTCTTCGATAATATCAACTAACCTTGTTGTCTGGTGACGTCATGTAAATTCCTTGGTCTAAAGTGAAATATCCAGCTTGTAAGAGACTTTTTTCTGCTTGAATTTTAAGTTTAATCAGCCAAAAACTCCGTGCCATTTACGATATCGGCGATATACGCAATCGATAGCATGAATTGCGCATGCGCATTTTGCTTATCGTCTGCAGGGCTAGCGTGGCGCAACCGCGTAATAGCGGCATTACGTCAGAAATGCCTACAGAGCATGCGCGAAAGTCCTGTTTAAAGTTAAACAAGTGTTTAGTTAGTCAGGACTTGGACACGACTTCAGAATACGAAATTTAGTTAGACAGGACTTAGACGCGACCTCGTGTTTAAGTCCTGTCTAACTAAACAGTTGTTTAACTTTAGTGATGACAGTTAGACACGACTTCAGAATACCGGCCTATTAGTTTAAATATGTAGAAGTCTCTCAATATCGGAGCCAATTTGGCTTCATCATGATCTGACAGACACATTTGGGTGATACCCACATATCTCACCACATAATCTTCATCACTAAAGGAAGACCGTCATTTGTGAAAAAGTCATTTAACATTGAGTGAGCACGGCAGCGTGTGCTCCCGTGTTAATCAGTCCGAGTTCTCCATCATACATTAACAATTTTAATTCATATCGGGTTGAAATAAAATAAATTGAAATGAAAATTGAAAATTGAAAATTAAACAAAATATCTTGATATTTTATTGCAAATTTCACATTCTGTATTTTGATAGTGTTATATAGGTATTTACTGTAAACATTAGATTCAAGTTGAGAGAGAGAAAAATCCTGAAAGACAATTTTAAATGTCTACGATTCTTTTTGAGGTTAAAAAGAGTTGCATTCAATGTTTCCTTCATCCAACTATTAAATA
Organism: Echinarachnius parma; assembly: GCA_037951105.1. Taxonomy (NCBI): domain Eukaryota; kingdom Metazoa; phylum Echinodermata; class Echinoidea; order Clypeasteroida; family Echinarachniidae; genus Echinarachnius; species Echinarachnius parma. The sequence goes on along the minus strand of JBAMJV010003786.1, from coordinate 72,211 downwards.
GATTGCATATTAATCAAATATGTATTCTTCAAAATATTTGCAGGTGTGCAGAAGATGCGACGGTTGCTTTATACACCTACCTCGGTCCCAAACAGGCAGGGTTCAGGATCGATGCGTTCGGTTTCATCGGAGTTTACCCCGAAGTAAGTCAATCAAACGTAGGTTCAACGGGCAGAATTCATATACTGAATTTAACTGCAGATTATGTAATACTTGAAGGTAGCTGCGTAGAGCATTTGGACTCATTGGGAAAGGGGGCACGATAGTGATTTGGGGATAATGTATGGATTAATTTTCTAAATAAAATCTCTATAAAGTTTTCCATTGTTCCCAAATTAGTAGGGGCACGTGACCCCATGCTTCCAGCTCCATTTCCCTTTACGCCACTGCATGGATTTGCAGGACCGTTTGCTTTGAACTGTTGCATCTCACATGTCTAAATGGGGTTATAATTGATACAAATACGAATTTTGTGTGTGCGTACACATATACACAACATATTGTTCTGATTAAGACGAAGATCAAACATCTTTGTTGTATCGTTGTTAATCATTTATGATTGTTTATTAAAAACACAATATAATTTCTTGTCAGTATTCAAAAATGACGCTTTTTTATCATGTCTAAAACGATAATGTTACTTTGTGTAAAAAATATTATGTGGCTGAAAAAACATCGTTTGATGGCAATTCAAAACAGAACCAAATACATTTTATAAATCATCGCGTCATGATTCGGTCAGTCAGTAAATAAATAAATGTATCAACTATTCAAATAAATATCAATCAATATATCAATTAGTCGGTCAGTCAGTCAATCAATTAATTAATAAATTCATCAATTAATCAAACAATCAATCAATAAATAAACCAGATAATCAATTAATCAATCAATCACTCAACCAATCATCAATGCTCACTCTCTTTCTCTCTAGGTGTACGTTCACTGTGATGTTCTGGTATGTGATAGCAACGACTGGTCTTCACGCTGCGCTCAGGGGTGTGTGGCGAGGAAGAAGCGAAGCGAGCAGCCGAGCGGCTCCCGCTCTGCTCCCCACACCATCTCGGTCGGACCCCTTTCACGGAGCCACGCCCAGAGCGAGTATTCGGGAGGTGAGATCAAAATGAACGTTGTTTTATTACAAAGGCATTGCATCTTAGAATAATTTTCAGCATTTAGTTTGCATCAAAGTGACCGTAAATACAATGTAAAATTGTGAATCTGTACTATATAACTTTACTAGTTTATAATAAAATAAAAAAATCCATATCCATATAAAAACCGTGGTAAAACGGAAGATCATAACATTTTACTGTGGAATGCCATCAAAAGTAAATAAATAATTATTCTTCATAAAATTCAAACAATAATTTTGCATTCCGATTGTATACTTAAATGCAAGCCCCACGCTCGGGTAATTCCGCTTATATGTGCCTTTTCTCGGACTAGCTAGGCAGCTACTCGGTATTGTGTGTGTTATGAAGCTTCTTTAGTTAAAGAGATAAGATAAAAACGAAGCGAATAGGGAACATACCTTTGCTTATCGTGTTATTCATTATTTGTATATTTTGTTTTCATCCTGTGTACAAGATGGCGCCAGTCCGATGACGATAGCAGCTATCGGTTCTCTTGTCGGCTTTATTGCCCTCCTCATCCTGGCGGTCATGGCGATGTTTGTGCGCATGCGTCGACACACCCGCATTCTCACCGCTGCTGACGAACCACTTCTGACCAATGGGCAACCAGAGGAGTATTAGCTCCGCCCCTTACAGCACAATACACGACAAACCGGTTATATTCATGAACGTACCAAATTGCCTGATGGCATGGGATACAAAATAATAAAATAACTCTAAATGTACCATTGACTCATAATTAGGTTACACAGTTGTTGCAATATCGGGGCAAACGGAAGACAGAGCTTCAGCTCGACATGAACAATCGTGTATAACATGCATACTATTTCATAACCTAAGCGAACTAGTCGGTTGTTCACAGTAGATCATATTATGAAAATTATCAATTACTAGCTCAGTCTAGCTTTTGTTTGATGAAAACAAAAATTATGAAGTAGGTTAATAAAATTTTAAAAAGGTGTATTTCGGCAGTCGAGAGCCGTGCTTAGTGGTCATAGTGGTTGTGACGAATACAAGCTGATCATATCAAATGTATTACGTTAGGTTCAAATATTTATTAGTGGTAGTAATTAACGAGCTTCAACAACAAATTTATAGTCGTGACAAGAACGAATGTTGATTCACAAAGTTTTTGAATTTGTTCGCTTACTTTTGAAAAGAGTTTAACCCTCTAAAACTTTACAATTATGAGAATTGTACACAATATAAAGACATAGCAGCAGAATACAGCTGTTTCGATGAGAACACCAACAATGTCGCCAGGCATGTCAAGTAAATACAACAGGACGTTCCAATTGTTTTACTTTAAAGGGATCTCGCAACTTTGTTGATATGTGCACAAACTAGCGAGTGGTTGATACAATGTGTATTTATGATTTGATAGGTCCCAAGTAAAGAGCAAAAATGCAAACTGATATTCGCTTAAAGTCATTGCACTGACTTTGTACACAGTTAAAACATGCCAGTGGATTTTTTTTGTTTAATCCGAACACTTCATGTGTAAATATCTTTGTACCGAAAGGGACAATTTGAAAACCGTAACCTGTAACTGGTTACACAATTCCATTGGTAATACGAATACAATTAAGTATGAGAGAACCTCTAAAGTTCGAAGGAATTTGTATTGAATGTGAACAATGTTCCTAAATCCCTTAAAATCAAGAGCCGAGTTTTGTCATGCATATATTAAAAATCTTGCTTTCATTTGTTTAATCTCCTAAATAAATTTTAATTGTGCTTAAATATAATATGTACAACATGGGGCCAGCAGTATATTATCTTCAAATTTAATCTAGTGCAGTTTACAGGCAGACCTACTAAAAAAGAAACAATCAGATTCATGACAGTATGTGGAACCTAATAATAAAGATATGGTGATCTTTTTCCGGATAATTGTACTCAGGTGCAGTTAAATATGTCTTTAAAACAATTACAGTATGTTCATCTACTTGGTGAAAACTTCACAGTGATTAAAGATCAAAAGATGCAAGAAAAACGTATTGCCTTTCACGCCTGATTATTTTTGTTTTCTAATTTTTGTTCACACTCAACCAAGTTCCCAAGTGATTTGTATTAGATCGGTTGGATGGGGTTCTGGTCCACTAACATAAAATAAATATATAATGGTTTTACTGACATTTTACAGACAAGATTGATTTTTAGGAAAAAGTATTAAACCGCCTACAATGACACACAGGCATCACATGCACACAACGAATATATATAGAAACACACACAAACGGTCAAAACATACAAATATTAGAGAAAAACAAAGATTAAGGAATACAAAAAACATTACTTTAATGTTATTTACTTTTATAGATACAAATTATTACTTTAGTGTAATAACTTTTATAGAAAAAAAAACATACAAATAAAGAGAAAACCAAAGATTAAGGAATTGAAACAAAAAAATGACTTGAATGCTATTTACTATTTTAGATACAAATTGAGTAAGAAATCTAGCATTTGTTTGAAATTGTATTTAAATGCTAGCATAACGAGTTACTTATATCACGAACTATAAGGAGCCTTGCAAAGTTAAACAAATCCAAACATCCAAACAAGATTTGGAAGTGGGTGGGTCGGTCCAAGGCCATTTTGAATTTTAAAAATAATGTAGAACAATTGGAAACCCCTCCCCCCCAAAAAAATAAAATATATAAATAAATAAATAAATACAAATAAATAAATAAATAAAGATTTAGTGTCAAAAACTGCACTTTACTCGTCTCAAATCATATAATGACTTTAAAAAAGTCATTATAAGATTTGAATTTACTGTCCTTGTCGGGGACGGATTTCCCAAAAATAGAAGTTTGAATAGGGGGTGGGTGGGTAGGGTGAGCTCTTTCCAAATTGTATTTGGATGTTTGGAATTTGTTAACTTTGCAAGGCCTAAAACTTTGCAAACCCTAACCCTAACCCTAACCCTAACCCTAACCCTAAACAGCTCTAGAAAAATACAAATCCAAGAACCTAGCTCGATCAGGATAATTACAATTAACCGTGGTAAAATTGAATGATAAGGTTTTATACTCCCACCACCACATTTATTACAAGCAAACACAATGTTGAAGAAATATCTCTATCGAGCATAGTATAGGTGCTATATAAACTGAGTATGTTATAATAATAATAATCATGTATTTATAACGCGCATATCACATATGTCTCTATGCTCTGTAAGAAATTATTGAAATAGAAGAAAGACAAGTTCAGCATACTATAGTAAGCAAATAATTACCGTTGGTGAAGGCGATGGGACAATCTATCACTTCCGAGGCGAGCTGGATGTAGCTATCTTTCCGAAGCGAAGCTGAGGAAAGATAGCGTATACATTCAGATCGCCGAGGAAGTGATAGTTTGCCATCGCCTGAAACCAAAAGGTGATTATTTGCTTTATATTCCACATCGAACTTAGATCTAGTCTAGTAGTACTAATACTGTATACTACTACTACTAGTACTAGTAGTAGTAGTGTAAGCAGGCCTACCCCTAGTCTACTCTAAGTACTCTAATGCCCGGCGCAGACAGAGCCGACTCGACTGGTTCACATCGAACTTAGATCTAGTCTAGTAGTACGTATTTAAGCAGGCCTACCCCTAGACTAGTCTACTCTAAGTACTCAGAATGCCTGGCGCAGACAGAGCCGACTCGACTGGTTGTCATTCCGATCGGCTCAGTTTTCAGTGCCTCGCGACACACATTTTGCCAGTCGAGAGACAGTCGGATGCCAGTTGGGGCCGATTCAACACGATAAATCTGCCCCGACCGACCAGGCCCAACTCTAGCCTGATTAAAGCCAGTCGGATCTGGTCGAGTCGGCTCTGTCTGCGCCGGGCTTAAGTCTAACTCTAACTTCTAAGTCTAAGTACTGTTACTACTACGTTTGATCTACTTACCAACAATGACTTGTTATTCCAATTTCGGTAACAGGGTAATTCCAAAAGCTAAAACGCGAAATGTAAACTCCAAAAAACAGTTCAAAAGTCAACAAACGCGAAAATAGAGTCTCCCCAACACTTGGTCTAGCGCTTTCAAGTCCACGTCAGACAATTCGTTAAAAAGTATGCTTCCAGCATCGCAATAATCTTGGAACACTTTCAGGCTGAACTTAAGTTGTCGCTTTGTATTTTTACTTTCACTCTCCAGTAAAAACGTGTCCATTTCATCCTCATCCAAAAGCTCAAACCTTATGTTTGTGGCCGCCATTTTAGTAGAGTACACAGAACGAGCATGCAAACAGTGTATGTACGATACTACAACAGGGGCGTCGATCTGTTCGGAAAACACAATGCAATTGTTCACAAACAATGCTCGCCCCGGCCAATGCATTGTGTTTTCCGAACAGCTGATCGACGCCTCTGATGTATATACAGTGCATAGCGTATGCAGTGTACTACGTATACCGTATGCACAACGAATACAATTAAATTTGTAATTCGCGCGCATAGAGTTATCGCGCCACTTATTGGTATTCAATTCAATGCAACCGCGGAGTGTAGATAGTACTTTTTATCTAGTGAGTGCAACGCACTTTCACCCAAGATATCTACAGAGTGTAACGATGGGCGAAACTATATTTAATCACGTGATTAACTTTTGACCAATCGTAGAGCAAGATTCTTAGTATGTGGAATATAATGCGTATTAATGACTATATACACATACTATCAAGTACAACTGAAAGGTACTATCCCAGAAGAGTGTACATGTACATAAAATAAAACAAAAGGAAAACGAATGCAGCATGTTCTGTGACTTACAGATACCTAAAAGCAGTATCTTATAGTCACCATGGTCATGTACTTTACAAATTACACTGAAAAGTAATATTGGGGTTTCTACACTAAAATCATGAAAGAACATATATGAGTAGATGATAGAAGACATGGAAGATGATTATTGAAACCTTTATCCATTAAAGGGATAGTTGAGTATTGGTCAAACTTATCTTTGGTAACCAAAACGTGCACCATTACGGTACAAAGTAATAGTTATAACTTCCCCATGCTCGGAAAGTATACACAATTAAATACGACGAAGTAAAACCCCTGTTATCATTCAAAAAGAGCCGTTACAACTCAAAAGGGCGCTATTTAAAAAAAAATCATTGGTTTTAGCCTTTTTTCATAAAAAAATTGTGCATTTAATGCTTGTTAAAATAATGATTCAATACAGATATCATCAACGACTTTTTAAAAACCTATTCTGATTTTTTTCAAAGTAGTCTTCGAGCATTTTTTTTATTTTTGCTAAAAAGTCTAAATATCGCCCGGTGATTGCCGGTGAAGAACATTTTGAATAAAAATATATTTATGGATATTTCAGCCGTTTCTGAACTGACTTGGATCAAATAAAGTTTATTCTGTCATTAAAATTGTATGTTCTTTCGAATTTAACAGTCAGTTTTTCATTATCTCACCAAAAAATATCGGGGGGCACTTCGGGAAATACCAATACTCAACACTACCTTTAAGTGTAAGCCCTACAGTCATGACAGTATGCAAGTTCTTGTTCCTGACTTCCTGAAATAACAGTTATGTTCACGAATTTTAATTTCCCTCCTACCAACACAAGATGTGATATGGCCTTACTTCCATTACTTGTAGAATAGGGTATAATTTTCGATTCTTAAACAAGTCATGTTAAAAGGAGTATTTGTCATTTCGATCTTATATCTTAGAACCGTGTACCATAATCACTTGGACAATGTAGACAATTTAAAGTATCTGCGAATCGAATCCCTAATAAACATGTTGAAATAATGATACGCAAACATCACAACTACACATGACAAAATTGTACGAACGTATGAAAAAGAAGATAACTAGAAGAAGACATGACAATATGTTTTTAATTATTTAAAAGATAGATGGATATACCTCTATATTAATGCCCCCAACTTAAATAATAATGCCACTATTTATTCCAATAAACATTTTAATTTAAAATACATGTATATTTCACTAGACTTTTCTTCCGAAGAACGTGAATAAAACTGCTCTAAAACATTATCACAGTAAGTGTACGTCGATAAAGTGTTACACGTTACTGACTTCCTGAAATAACAGTTATGTTCATGCATTTTATTTTCCCTCCTACCAACACAACATATGTGATAAGACCCTCACTTCCATTGCGTGTAGAATGGGGTCGAATGTTCTATTCATAAACATGTTAAGAGGAGTATTTGTCATTTCAATCTTATTTCTTAGAACCATGTACCATAATCAAATTACTGGGAATATTTAGACAAATTAAGTATCTGCGAATCGAATCCCTAATAAACATGTTGAAATAATGATACGCAAACATCACAACTACACGAGACAAAATTGTACGAAGGTATGAAAAATAAGATAACTAGAAGAAGACAAGACAATACGATTTTAAAGTATTTAAAAAGTAGATGGATATACCTATATACTAATGTCCCCAACTTAAATAATAATGCCGCTTTTTATTCCAATAACCATTTGAATTAACATGCATGTATATTTAACTAGACTTTTCTTCCGAAGAACGTGAATAAAACTGCTCTAAAACATTATCACAGTAAGTGTACGTCGATAAAGTGTTACACGTTACTGACTTCCTGAAATAACAGTTATGTTCATGCATTTTATTTTCCCTCCTACCAACACAACATATGTGATAAGACCCTCACTTCCATTGCGTGTAGAATGGGGTCGAATGTTCTATTCATAAACATGTTAAGAGAAGTATTTGTCATTTCAATCTTATTTCTTAGAACCATGTACCATAATCAAATTACTGGGAATATTTAGACAAATTAAGTATCTGCGAATCGAATCCCTAATAAACATGTTGAAATAATGATACGCAAACATCACAACTACACGAGACAAAATTGTACGAAGGTATGAAAAAGAAGATAACTAGAAGAAGACAAGACAATACGATTTTAAAGTATTTAAAAAGTAGATGGATATACCTATATACTAATGTCCCCAACTTAAATAATAATGCCGCTTTTTATTCCAATAACCATTTGAATTAACATGCATGTATATTTAAGTAGACTTTTCTTCCGAAGAACGTGAATAAAATTGATCTAAAACATTATCACAGTAAGTGTACGTCGATTAGGTGTCACACGTTCCTGACTTCCTGAAATAACAGTTATGTTCATGCATTTTAATTTCCCTCCTACCAACGCAACATGTGATAAGACCCTCACTTCCATTGCGTGTAGAATGGGGTCGAATGTTCTATTCATAAACATGTTAAAAGGAGTATTTGTCATTTCGATCTTATATCTTAGAACCGTGTACCATACCGTAATCTAATCACTGAACAAATTTAGACAAGTTAGGTATCTGCGAATCGAATCCCTAATAAACACGTTAAAATCATGATATGCAAACATCACCACTACACATGAATAAATGTACGAACGTATGAAAAAGAATATCATTAGCGATATTATTTCCAATATACATGTAATTAGAAAAAAATACAATAGTATTGTAATCATTTAAAAGATAGATGGATATACCTCTATATTAGTGTATGTCCCCAACTTAAATAATAATGCCACTATGTATTCCAATAACTATTTGAACTAACATACATGTATATATTTCACAAGACTTTTCCTCCGAAGAACATTAATACAACTGCTCTAAAAGAATATAATAGTATTAAGTGTACAATTACGTCGATAAATTTTAGTCGACCAATTTAGTGTCAAGGGGCATTTTGGGAAGTACCAATACTCAAGTATACCTTTAATATGTACGATTCGTTTAAAGTAATCGATGAACTTCATCAGATTTTTCCAAAAGTGATATTTGAGACTTCGCTCATATACCAAGATAATCTTAAGATTCTTCGTAATGATGTGTGCAAATTGAATAGAAAAGGAAAGCTGTTTACCTTGTAAGATTTAATCCCCGTTCGTTGGCCCAAATATACGAGTTCAGATACTTTTGACTACAATCGGAATTTGTTCCAGAACTCATTTCAATTCAATCTTTACTATCTCCATAGTTAGGGAGACATTGTAATGATAATCAAAACCCATTTCATGTTCTGGTTCCCATACCGTAAAACACCATCGTCAAGCACCCCCAAGCACCTATACGCATCTTGCTTTTAAAGACGTTTCCATGAGATTCACCTCCATTATTATCCTCATGAATATTCCTCACCATTATTTGCATTCTTGATTAAAGTTTCCCGTTTGGACAGAGAGCGGGCGCTCTTTAAAAACAAGATGCATATAGGTGATTGGGGGGTGCTTGACGATGGTGTTCTACGGTATGCGTCAACGTTAAGGGATCACTTTAAATAAGGTTTACGCTATTGCGATTCGTTGCGTTTATGAACGGCAACTATATACCGACTACATCACCCTGCATTAAGGAGTGGTCACACTGAACACGAATCCCCACGAATAGACCCACGAATGCAGTACGAATTGGTACATATCAATGGCAAGCCGTTTTTAACATTTATTCCTATTTCTTGATATCAAGAATTCAATTCTTGATATCAAGAAATCGAATTCTTGATATCAAGAAATGCATTCTCGATATCAAGAAATGCATTCTTGATATCAAGAAATACTTTTCGGTATTGGTAATACTTGATATCAAGAAATAAACTGATATCAATAATTCAATTATTGATATCAAGAAATAGGAATAGATGTTAAAACGGCTTGCCATAGATTTGTACCAATTCGTACTGCATTCGTGGGTCTATTCGTGGGGATTCGTGTTCAGTGTGACCATTCCTCTAGTTTGTGACAACGTGCTAGCGGTTTGCTGTGTTTGGAATAGTGCAGACAATCGCAACGATGGAATCACATACAAACGATTCTTGCTGTATGATTGGGAATATATTGAACAAGGTTTATGCAAATCAGTCATTTATACAACAAGAAAGAAAATAATTACAAATGTAATTCAAAAAGATAGAGTAGAGTAAAACTGCTATAAAGTCAGTAACATTATCGTAACCTGGTTCATTTAACATGCATGACAACAAAAACAGGCACCGTGAAACTGAGGCGTGATTATGCTATGTGTTATCAAATTTCGATTGTAGTCCCAAAACATTACTGATTTGTTGTTTTGATTAATTTATGATAATTTATGTGTTTAATTAATCTATTATTTATGAATTGATTGTGCGCTGATACTACTCTATGCCGGAGATGCCACTATTCAAAATAATGCAAACGTATTGGTTCGTGGTTGACTGTCTCCGTTATCCGTTAGTAGTTGAATTCTTCAAACAATCTCCTCTTCATTTCGCCAACCTGTGGAAAGAGAACGAATTTATGAAGAAAGAATGTTTGAACAGCTTCGTTTTTAAAATACATCTCAAAATAATTTAACGAGTTACACACAAATTGATTTTACATCAAAACATGCAAGTTGTTAACTGGTGGTGGAGGGAACATCACGGAATGTTCCATCCGAGGGATTTTAAATGATATTGAGGGAAGATTATGAGTCCCGAGACGTAGTAGAGGGACTTATTTTCTTCACGAAATAGCATTTTAAATCCCGAGGATTGGAACATTCCATGATTTTCCCGACGACAAAGTTAACAACTGTTATATCATCTGGCTAAATCCGGGGGCTATATTCACATCCATGCATTGAAACTGAAATCAGTCCAAAACAACATACGATACGTGTACCTTTGGTTCTCATTGTGACGTCATAATACAATCTCTTTTGCAGCGCGCGCCATGCGGGTGACATACCTCTCTGGCCCTGAGACATACAAAAATGGCATGCCAATCACGTGATCGTGTTTAGCCAACCAATGACGCGTATTTTACTAACTTAAGTCAGATGATATACAAAAAAGCCATGCCAATCACGTGACCGTGTTTTGCCAATTAATGACGCGTATTTTACTAAGTCAGATGATATCATATGATGACGATAATTCAAAACAGAAAATGTATGATAAATGAAGCCGATTAGTTCTACCAAAAAGTGTAGTTTTAAAAACAGTTACCGGACAACATTACGTTTGATGACCCTCCGGGTAACATGATATGGGGACCATTTATAGTTGAAGACAAAATATGTAGTACGGAAAGTTTTGAAAAACAGTGACTGACAACATTACGTTTAAAGACCCTCGATCCGGGTAACATGATATGGGAACCATTTATAGTTGAAAACAAATCATGGATTGCTATATAAATGTGTTAGAATTAAAACAAAGAGCGTTCAGGGATGTTTAAAGTAGAATAATACATGTATTTTCACTCTCTTCATTGATCGATCAATCAAAATGTACGTCGTTGTCTGAGTCCGGCCACGTAGACTTGATGGCATTCTTCTGATGACTATGCTGGTAACAATTCCACTGTTCAATGATAAAAGGACAATCCTGTCGAGTCTATAATGAGCTACAGTTGAAAACAACATTTCTTTTCATTTAATTTATTCAACCATAAAAATAAAAATAAGAATCACAAGATTAAGACATAAATACATTATTATTTTCTCCCATAATGTTCATATACTTATCGAAGCACTCTTTCCGTATCCGTTTAGGCCACCTCTATACTAGTAACAGTTTGGATGGTACCTGTTGCATCTGGAAACATCATACAGTTTTATTAACCGATTCTCAGATAAATTCTCATCAAGATTATGGGACATCATAATACTTTCCAACAACGTTAATAGTGAACGTGCAGTTCACGGAGAGAAATCCGACCCGATATAGCGTATTATACGTTATCCCCACCGGAAAGTAATCGCCGCTTTCCCCGTAAGTGTAGTTGAGGGGAATAAGGTCTGTGTAATTATTGGCGGGGTTCGTCCAATTTATTTGCGTCATGTTGGTTTCATCTAGCTGAAGACCGACTCGGATGTCATCTGGACACACTGGGGCGATGGGAGCTGTATAGTCATGAAATTGAGAAGTAGAAAGTGAAGAAGAAATTACCATGATGATATTATTAATACTACTACTAATAATAATAATAATAATAATAATAGTTATACAAATTATGATAATAATTATGATGATGACAATAATAGTAGTTATGATAATACTAGCAATATTTCAAATAATTATATCAATCAAATGTTTAATCTTATTGTCATTATGTTGGACAGTAATATTCAAAATAACCATGCATAATACGCCAAAGAAAAAAATATATATAAGGATACAAGCAAAACAAAATATTGTTTAAAGGGAGCGTTGAGTATTGGTATTTTCCGAAGTGCCCCCCCCCCCCCCAAATTAATTGTAACTGATTTGATTGATTTCAATTCCATGTGAAAGATCATTACAAAAAACATGAGAAATAATAATAATTCCCATTCAAATGCTCCCATTGTTGTGAAATTTGCTTTCAAAATATTACATAAAAGTGATTGACGTCCGGCTATCACTTTTAGTGAACGCTAGCGCGAAGCGCTAGCGTTCTAGGTCCTCCTATGCTTACCGCGCTTGTACAATGTGTATCGCAAGCGCCGTTCCCCCGCCGTTCCCCGTTCGCATCGACGGCCATCGCGATCATCTTTCGTTCAAAATCTGTTCGGAGTCGCGCTAACACACGGCGAGAAGTCGAGGAGGCGCATAAATCACTGATTTTTAGCGGAATGGAGGGGAAAATTATAATTTTAATCCAACCGACAGTTGGATCACATATTGGAAAATGAATCGGTACAAGTACCGTATCATATGTATAATTGTAAGCACAATTAGCGTGCACTAACAATATTCACTTCAGTCTCTTTTTAGGAGGACCTAGAACGCTAGCGCTTGACTCTTGAGTTGTAACGGCTCTTTTTGAATGATAACTGGGGTTTTACTTTGTCGTTTGTAATTGTGTATACTTTTCGAGCATGGTGGAGTTATAACTATTAGTTTGTACCGTAATGGTGCAGGTTTTGGTTACTAAAGTTAAGTTTGACCAATACTCAACTATCCCTTTAACTTGTAAGGAGGTTTGTTTTAACGAAATAAGGATAGTTATATTTACGTAAGGCCCATACCACATTCAACGCAGCCTAAGTATATATCATTTAAATACGAGTACTGTTATGTTGAATGAACACGCGTAATCCGGCAGCACATTGGCGCTCGGGGTCACGGTGACCAAGGTCGTGCCAAAGTGAAAGGTCGAATTCGGTGGCGGGTCAATGGTCAACTCGGAGAGCACTTCCGACAGATAGGGATGCTCGTAGTCCACTACCGCCGTGTACGTATCAGCGGGTGCGTAAACAACTTTGGTTAGCGGACACGGCTCTGCAGAATTACAAAAGTCGACACAAGAATAAAACAAAATAACTGCATTTTTTATATTGCTCAAAATTTGACCTCATCGGGAGGTAAAGAGTCAACGTCCAAATAAGTATGCGCGTATAACATGCGGTTAGTGTAATAAATAATCGATCGTAGAAAATAATTATGAGATCGATGTTTTTATAAGACGATCCGCATGTCACGTGCGCTTATATCCAATAGCTATGACGATGGTTGGGCATCCGTCAGGTACATATCAAACTGTCGGATCCCAAGTTGTAAGTTCATGCATAGGCGTACCCGGGGGGGGGGGGGGGGGGGTTTACCCCCCCCCCCCCCTTTGACCAAAAAATGACTGTTTTGGGGATTTGAACCCCCCCCCCCCCCCCCCCCACATTTTCGCGGTCTCGACCATCATTACCGATGGTCTCGGTCTCGAAAATTGCGAAAAATCTTGGTCTCGGCCTAGAAAATGTCAAAAATAGTTTTAAAATAGCCAAAAAATAGCCTAAAAATCAATTTTTCCCCTATTTTCTTCAGAAAAATAGCCAAAAAATACATTTTATTTATATTGATTTCGCGTTCCAAATATCGATAGTAAAAATAGGTTTTTTTGCTATTTTTTCGTACTATTTTTATACTATTTTTTTACTATTTTTATACTATTTTTTCAAATAAAAATAGCAACAAAAATAGATTTTCGAGGACTATTTTTTGGCTATTTTTTGTTCAAGCAGGGAGCTAGCATTTTTTCAGTGGGGAGGAGCACTGGGGGGGGGGGGGGAATGGGCTTGGATTTCCATGAGGGGGAGCAGGATTTTGCCTTACAAGCAAACAAAAAGAGGGGGAAAAGGTCCTTACCCCTTCAGGAGGCAATCATCTTTTAATAAATCATAAATGATATACGCTTAAAAATATTATATTAACCATAGTATAAAATAAAGTATTGTGGGAATAATATCCGTTGCATATTCTTTTCCTTGAAGTTTGAAGTTTTCATTGGGTGTTGGGGGGGGGGGGGGAAGTGGGACTAAGGCCCCCGTAGCTACGCCTCTGAGGCAGAAATGTACGTTACCATCTTGTAAGAATAAACTACCGATTAATAAAGTTAGATTATTATGATTTAGAATGAATTCTGAATTTTTAAAAATTCTTTGTATTATTATCCTAAGTGTTTTTAACGACCAAATCATAATTCTATAGCTTATTTTGGAAATTACAAGCCCCTAGCTGAATTTGTGCAATGTTTACTTTGTCATACATTCTGTCTCTATATGTTCTCTTTGTTCTTTCCAAAAGGAAGCCAAAAGTAAGCAAAATTGGGTTTGATTTTGCCATCATGGGCTAGGAGTAGTGAGGATATAAAACGAGCCAATACAAACTAGTGCTCAAACACTCCAGGCTTTTCTTCGATTCTATGTTAATCTTTGTAGATATTCAAATTTACTTTTATACATATTAATTCCCACGTTTGTTATTTGTTTTAATGAATTGATGAATGGAGAGTGTTTAATGGCGTTGTCAGAAAGGGTGAAGATATAAGGGATACAAGGAGAGTTCGAAGGAAAATTTGGTACGGGGTATGAGGAGGAAGTGAGGAGGGGAGGAGATAGGGAATGAGGGGGAGAGGAGGATGTTTACTCAGTGGTTGTTTGTGTAGTTTGTAATGTTATGGCGCAGTTGTCTATTCGAGGATTTGTATAATTAAACGTTATTATATTCTTGCTGTATAATATAATGCTTCTACGTCATTTTTAAATGTTATGATCAGTTTGTGTGTATAATTATATGTTTACACTTTCTATGTATCTATGAATATTATCATTGTATTGTGATAATTTTTGGTCTCCGGACCTTTGTATCATGTTGTTTTTATTCAACCGGAAATAAATAATGTAACCATGATGTAAACAGCTGACCAAATAGATACATTCAACAAAGTAAGACATGACAATTTTGACTTAGGGTTATAAATTATATTAAAGCCGTGGTGTTATCAGCTGACAAGTTAGATATGTAAAAAATAAAAAGGGGGGATAATGATAAAGACTTATATATATATTTTAAATAGCCGGAAATAAATAGAATCAATGAAAATGGGAAAAGAAAATTGGGCTTCCCACGGAATTGACCTCGAGACCCCCATACATGTACAAGATTTTTAAAATGTAAGACTGCTTTTTCGAAATTTTACGACGGTGGCTCGCATTCAATTATGTTTTCAAATTCACACATACTCATACAGACAAATGCACACCAGTTTAATTAACATACAACAAGAACAACAATTATGATAACACAGTACACAGATATGGAAAGAGATTCAGTTTTAATTTGATACGCTTTTAAGATATGCATTGAACTCTGAAAATTCAGGAAGATGAATAATTGAATCGAGCTGAAATAAGTCCCACAGTCTCGAAAGAATTTATACGTTATCGTTCCTGTTTTCCTGAAATTAGAGTAATGATTTGTACAATTTTAATTTCCCTCCTTTACCAGAACATTATTAAACAAGAGCCTCCATACCATTGCGAGATGAAGTCGAATATTCAACTCTCACAACAAATATCTGCTATTCTGATCTTACATTATATTTAACTTTGTACTATTATCCCATCACCGAATACAAAATTTTGAAGATTTTAAAGTATATTCGAATCGAATCCCCGGCAAACCCATACATACATGAATGATACGTAAACCTCACCACGACAAATAACAAATAAATGTACGAATATGAATAATAACATCATTAGAAAAAGCCCCCAAAATTACATTTTGATCATTTTGATCATTTAGAAGATTTATGAATATATACCTCTATAATATATATGACCGAAACTTACATAATGCCGCCGCTTAATATTCAAATAATCAATACATGAATTAACATTATAACTTTCTTCAGAGGAACGTGAATAAAGCTTCTCTAAAAGATTACGATTTCGTCTATACAATTCCACACATTTGATGAAATCATTGCGATTGCCTGCGAACAAATCTCTTGTGACATAGGCCTATTATGCATACCTATGAATGTCAGTCACGATTGACAGATGTACGATCCATCTAAGTATAGTGTTGATGCTATTTCGATTTGTTGCGTTTTATGTGCGACAACTACAACACCCTGCGTTTGTCTGCGACAGCGTGCTTGCGGCGGTGTGCTGCGTTTGGATTGAGTGCAGACAATCGCAACGATATGATTGGGAATTGAGTTAGGTATATGCAAAGCAGTAATTCATAATATAAAACAAAATTAACAAGACTACAAATATAATTCACAAAGGCAGCATACAGTGAAACTACATGACGAAGTTGTAGACATTAGCGTACCTTTTAAATTTCGAATATAGTCCAAAACTTTTCTGACTTGTTAAGTTCATTAATTTATGATGATGTAGGCTATTGGTGAACAATTCATTATAAACGTGTCCGTTGGTTTTCCCTATGCTGGATACCCAACTATTCAACATAATGAAAACGTTTTGTTTCGTGCTGGTCTGGTCTGGTCTGGTCTGGTCCGTTACCGTTAGTAGTTGAATTCTTCAAACAATCGCCTCTTCATTTCGCCAACCTAGGAAAAGAGAATGAATTTTGAAGAAAGAATGTTTAAACAGTAACCATGGTAACGTATTAAATATACATCCCATAATCATTTCACAGTTGCGAAAGTAAATACACTTGACACCAAAACAGCCCACAAAGGTGGAATACATAAAGCAAGGAGTCACAAACGAAAATGGCTGATACTAAATCCCTCCGCACACAGAGCCGACTCGACCCGATCCGATTGGTTTTCAGTCGATTCAGCTCAGTATACATTGCCTCAGGACTCCTGTGTTGCCGGTCAAGAGCCAGTCGCAGATCATTTGCGGGCGATTCAACATGTTGAATCGGCTCCGAATGAGCGAAACCGACTCTACCCTGACTGAAAACAGGCGGATCGGGTCGAGTCGGCTCTGTGTGCAGAGGGCTTAACAAGTGCGCCCGATCAACGGGCGCCAACAGCTAGTCATACAATGATAGTTAATGAGAATATGAGAGTTTGCAACAGGCTGATACATCACTAGATCATTATGAATTAGGTTAACGAAAATGCGGATTAGCAAGATTAATCGTATCATCCATCTAAAGTGTGTACAGTATGTAAGGGGATTAAACATACTGTACATTATTTCATGTATCACGTAAACCTACCGGCTCAGGATTGTCATCCCCATGGAAACGGGGCCCAGAGCGTCCACGGCGGGGAACGGGCAGGTGATTCTGTTTGATAGTTAGGATAAGTTGAAACTGTTACAATATTTATACTTTTCCAAAATGTGTATGGTACTGACTTAAATACATATCAACATTATTACATCTATGGAATTTACATTGGTTACAAAAACTGGTTAAATATATTCATTAAAACATGCTTCAGTTTAATAGTTCATGATTTAAATGGTTTCTCTTAATTCGATAACATTCGATAAATGTTAAGCCTTTTCAGTAAAACAATAATGTTCATCAACAAGCCTGCTTACCATCACCGAAGCCCCGAATCCATGGGATCGTCCACTTGGACCCCTGCCCCTCCTATCGGGTGGGCGGTAGGGCATCTCCTCTGCACCAGTTTCGGACTCGTGCACGAAGGAAGGCCCAAGCGTTATAGGGCGAGGTATACGTGGGGCAACAATCGGGAGGGGTGCTGGCTGACGGAAGTCCTTTTCATGCTCGAACATCATGCCATTATCATGGCCCTCCTCCACCTCCACCTCAGTAATAATCGGCCCAGGGCGATCCTGTATTGGATGCCGATGGTGATAGTCATTTTCCTGGCAGATCAAAACAGAAAATCACTATTCAATTTGGGATGAATAAAATAATGACTTGCATTCATGTTAAAGATAACAATGCAGTTATTATGACCCAATCGAAGAAAAATTTATCTGGTAAAGGCTAGAGAAAATGCAATTTAATGGCAGGGTCTTCTCGTAAAGCATGAATTACGATCGTAAGTCATGGCAAGCCGTGGTGAAACTGAATCCATCGCACATCCCACCGATGGTGTGGAAGGGCTAAGGTAAGTATCCTTGGCAGTATAAAAATAGTCCCTTAAATATATAAGCTATGTTCGGGGGAAAAGAACAGTTGGGTCCCGTTGCAGAAAGAGATACAATTGTAAGTTACAATTGATTGTACGTCAGACACGTTGCGCGTTTCAACCATTCATATTCGCGCATTTAGAACACGTGATCTGACTTACAATTAGTTATAACTTACAATCGATTGTATCTCTTTCTGCAACGGGGCCTTGATGTGTTAACATGACGTGTGTCCATTATGCTATTGGATGATAATAGTGCTCATACCTAAATACCCCTTTGTAAAGTAGGTGATTTTGGGCTAATAAACAATGCCAATGCTGTATAAAGTTAATGTCGTTGTTATCAAATGGTTAACTATAAACGAGAGTATTTACTTGAGGTATGCCCATCGGGACCATGGGATGGTGGTGCATGTACAAGGGTCATCTCTTCTAGAAAATATTAGCATTAGCTGGTGATTTAGAGGGGGGAATATGACGACACCCAGAACGTTAAATTATTAACGTATACAGCAAAGACAATGAGTTGCGTAAAACGGACGAGTGTATTTACCCGAGGTATGCTCATAAGGGCCGTGGGGTGGTCATACAAGTACTTGGGTTGTATCATCTGAGCTGCAATACTCGGCTAGACAAAAATACCACTATGAAGCAGGTTATTAGGGATGGGGTCGGATACGAATGTTGAATAGTTGTTCCTTTTAATTACTAATTTATATACCACATATGCTGGGTCGAGTCTTTATGAGTGTATTTAATTTACCCGAGGCCTGGCCATCAGGACCATGGGATGGTGGTGCATGTACTCGGGTTGTCTCTTCCGCGGTCCAGCACTCATGAGGAACATGCAGCAGCAGCAACAGATGAGGAGAAGGAGAAGGAAAGAGACCACACCCAGTACGATACCGATAATGGCTCCAGTGCTAAGCGAGATACCTTGACCTGTTGACAGATTTAATACAAACATGAAAAAATACTTGTGTGAGCATGTACCATGACGTAACGATACAATGTGTCATACAGCCAAGACACAATAGACAACTCCGGTTGTTTCTTCCGAGGCCAAGCACTCAGGAGGAACATGCAGCAGCAGCAACAGATGAGGAGAAGGAGAAGGAAAGAGACCACTCCCAATACGATACCGACGATGGCACCCGTGCTAAGCGACGTACCTTGATAACATATTTAAGGGAAGAAAATGTTCGTATGATTATTGGTCATGACGAAACAAAGTTGGTTTGTTCGTCTGTGTGTTTGTTTGTTTCTTTGTGTGTTTGTTTGTTTCTTTGTTTGTTCGTTTGTGTGTTTTCTACATGATTGTCCTATATCGCAAGAGCAAGATAGGTCATGCAATAGTTGCCCAAACATTATCACTTTCTAAATTCTGGGATCTATTGCAACGTTGTGATTTACATTATCTACATTCTGCATAGTGATTTATTGTAACTTAACAAGTACAATGTCGATACTTTTATTTGACGCTGATATGATAGTATTGGTATGGTATCCTTAAAAAAATTAATCGGAACGAATTTATCAACTAAGACTGTTCTGTTGTTCGTTTATTTAGATGGAAACTGTATTTTTTTTTTAATAAGTTATTGAGAATTACATAGGAATTTAAAATAAAAAAGGACATTTCCCCAATTTGTTGTGATATATCTATTTAACTCACCACCGCCCCCGCTTGGAGTACCAGGCGTCACCTCACATCGTTCCCCTGTATACCCAGAGTCACAGCTACGGAATAAAATGATAACAGCCAAATATTAAATATTAAATGCAAGGAACGTACCATGCAACAACGTTAAAAGTAATTAGACAGTGGATCTGCACAACTTCCCATCATATCATCGGGTAAAACGATTGATGTTCACACAATAGAATCCATCTCAATTTGTGAATTATATAACTATTGGTAACCGAGGCTCTTTGTCGTATGTGATCTCATTGTGGGGTCCAAGTTGTCAGCCTCCTCGTGGTGGGCCTTGGCTACTGAGTAGTCCAACTAGTTCAGGCGAATGAGAACTACCAGGGCTAGCAACATCAATGGTGCAGTAACATCACTTAGAAGCAGTTTCCCTGAGTTACCTATTTAACGTTGCGAGTTTGGACTCTTCACCTCCAATCATGCAGCCCGTTGCCAACCCACAACACGTGCCCTTGCATGTCAGGGCGGGCATCATCAGATGGCATACGGATCGGCATCACCATTATGCAGCTATAAATGTGGAAGGGCTCACTGAGGCCAAGATAAACGTTATTGAGTACCTTCTCCAGACGCACATATACCCACCGCTGCACTCCTTCAAGATACCCACATAAAGGACAGTTCCCGCCTGAAGATTATTGGATTCACCCTGGCTGCTAATACCGAGAGCGATATTCACAGTATTGCCAACTTCATCAGGAGCTTAGCCAAATGGAAAGTAGTCGTCTCTTGTCCCCCGTGCTATTATTTGATTGAAATCTTTAAGCGTTACCTTGTGCACTGGGAGTCATACGTAGAGCCAACGTTCGTCAGAGTGCAGGTTCCGCCATTCAAACAGTAACTAGCTGGACACACCTCTGCAATCAAATGAAATATTGTATATTAATTAAACAAAACAACAAATTATTCTTGGTTATTTACTTTCTATTCAACAATACATACATGCTATAAACTGCTATAACTATGCGTGTTGCCCTCACCCTAATCTTGAAACTTTCTCTCAAGATTTTGACAATGTTCTCTCAAATTAACTTAGAGGGATAGTTGAGTTTTGGTAAAGAGAGTAGTTTTGGTCAAACTGAATTTTAGTAACCGAGACATGTACCCTTACATTACAAACTAATATGTATAACTCCACCATGCTCGAAAGGAATACAAAATTACAAATGACTAAGTAAAAAGCCTGTTATCATTCAAAAAGAGCCGTTAAAACTCAAGAGGGCGCTCTCTAAACACATTTTAAATAAAATAATGCGCATGTGATGTTTTGTTGAAATAGTGATTAGATAGAGAGATAATCAACAACTATTTAAAAACCTCTTTTGTAAATTTCTGAAAATAGGAAGCATTATAAAAATAATAATTTAACGGCCGGCTGGTTCAACATTTTCGAATAATTGTGGGGCTCCACAATTATTACAAATGGTTATGTTTATGGATATTTCAGCCATTTCATGCCCTCTATACCAAAACTCAACTATCCCTTTAAACTTCGAGAAAACCCACGTATCTGCTTTATCTCAAAAAGGCTATTCAACTTCCATTTTGGTTAAATACTGTTAATGTTATTTTTACGGAAATGGCAAAATTTTGAATCTGTTATTTAGCAGATTGATTTTAGGTATTTCTCTAACCTAATGTGAATGTGAATGTACATTGTATGATGTTTTGAGATTGCATTTCCTTTTTTTCGATTTGGCCTATATACTTGAGCTGTGTGTTGGCGATGTTTGTATCAATATGTATAAATATGTATAAATCCCATCAAGGAACTCAGGGTCACCATTTCCGACAGGGGTGTACTAGATATTCCATTCTCCTTCTCTCCCATCCTGTTAAAGCTTCAAGAGCGATTTTCACCTTCGATCGTTACATAAGGCAGTGTCTGCGTTGGGTACAGTCCCGTTGCTACTCCTCCATTGAGTTCCAGCGACCCCACAGTCACAGCGGCGTTAAATTCTGCAATGACGTCATTCGTCGAGGCAGTAGTGGAGTCGTCAAAGGTCACGGTAAAAGGGACGACGACACTTCCGCTCCGTAACGGGAGAACCCTGACCATCCGATAGCCAGTCATACTGCTGAAAGCGCGATGCAGCTTGATATAGGAAGATGAGTGAGATAATACCGAGAGAGCAGTTACTAGAAGATGATTGTGAACTAATATATATTCTTGTGAGAGGAGGGGCCCGGGGTTGGACATGACTCTGGGACTGGGGGAAAGAGTTATCTTCTCGCGTAAATGATTCATAAAACAGGGATACTCACAAAGGTTTGGACTCTGTTTACGAGACTTCGGTACCCTTCACTGCTCGGATCGGAGCAACACGTGGTGAAATCAACACTGATAGTCCCTGGGGTTGCGATGCTTCTCAGTGTGAAGGAACCTCGGAACTCTTTTAATGCTGTAGGTATATAAGTACAATCAAGGAGATGATACCATGAACATATTACATGGAAATAAACATTATGGTACAACTTAATGTAATGGTACCGTAGAACAAGACATATTTATTATTTACCGCTCTACTATTCTAAGACGCAAGAAGAACATCTTTCAAATCTTATGATAAAAGCTGTTTTCAATCAAACAGTGGGTAGTGCGAACATTACGAAATGTTCCTCTGCGAGATATTCGTCATGCTTCCGAGGGAATTGTGTAGGTCCCGAGACGTAGTTGAGGTACTTTTGTCTTCACGAAATAGCATGTCAAATCCCCACTGAACTTTCCATAATGTTGCTGACAACAAAGGTATTACAACCTTGTAAATTACACCCGTCTACAAATAAACTAAAACGGTGAACATAACATCGCAAGAAAATTTAGTAATAGATGTACATGAAATTTCTCCCATATCGACCAATCGCGTCCTGAGACGTAACGGTTATGCGATGAAAATATTGATTTATTTTGACACCGCATGACTGAATTTAGCCAAGCTATAAACTTACACATATCAAAACTGTCCTCTACGACGATGTTCGAAGTCGGGAAAGCATTTCCATTGGTCAGCGCACTATGGAAAGCGGCTATGATATCTCCCTTGTTGTAGAACGAAGGCGCGCAGAGGTACATATCATACTCGACCAAAAGGTTGCCGCTGTTCCCTACGGCCTGAGTACTCCTCATAGTGAAATATAGGAAGTTCTCCGCAAGAATGGTATCCCGTCGGAAATAATCATTCAGCTATGGGTAAAAAGTAGTTTGGTAGAACAATTTTTAATGATGAATGAGAAAATGTTGAATTCAGTATGTATTACTTAGTTAGTAATAATTTTGTCCTGTACTACTGAAAGTTGAATTAGGTATATTAACATAATCATAACCATATATGGTAAAATAGATAACAAATAAATGTTTGATGTAAAGTAAAAATTACATTTATGCATGGTGCAACTCTTAAATACACTATTAACAAGTCCAAGGAAGCAAGATTCAATCTTGACGAGCTACATATGATTTAAACTTCGTGAGTGCTACATTTGTTCAATTATTCAGTTTAATGAGAATATTATACAAGCATATAGGGACACTGATAAGATGAAGATTGGTAAATCATATTACAATAATCATTGTCTTACATCACTTTCAAGGCTGGATAGGCGAATTGAGTCCGTAGAAGAAGCCGCCAAACCTCGGACCATGGTCAGTGTCACCTGCCCTCTCAGCTGTATCGCTTCTGTTAGAGCAAATTAATGAGTAGTAAAATTGTACGTATAACTTCACTGCCGATTTCAACAAATCTCTGATACGTGGTTTAAGATTTTACATCACTTTCCATGCAAGCTAGGCGAGTCAAGAAGAGACGCCAAACATTGCAGCATGTTCAGTGTCACCCGCCCTCTCAGTTGTATCGCGTCTGTCAAAGAAAATATACCAGTGGTAAAATTGTATGTATAGCGTCACTACCAATTTTATTTTCAAAATAGATATAACTATGTCGTAATTTCAAGGTTAAACATCACTTTTCATACTGGCTAGGCAAGTCAAGTTCTTAGAAGATTTCAACAAATCTCTGATACGTGGTTTAAGATTTTACATCACTTTCCATGCCAGCTAGGCGAGTCAAGAAGAGACGTCAAACCTGGCATCATGTTTAGTGCCACCTGCCCTCTACACTGGACAGCATCTGTCAGAGCCAATATACAAAGAAGTAAAATTGTACATATAACGTCGCTTTAAAAAATGGTTTTACTTGTAGTTTGTTGTCATCTTCAATTGCCTCTTTATCATAAGCTTGACCTCTTGAGTCATTAAGAGTCATGAGAAAAACTAAAAATCTTGATAGGTGTGATTTAATTAAATGTTTAAGAAATTAAGAAGTCCAGTAAAAAGAGATTAAAATGTTTTGAGATCAAGATTCAATACGCTTAATATTTTCAGTGAAGCTAGATAAAAAACTTGATAAAATTAATACAAAATTCTTTGAAAAAGAAAATGCAATATAAAACAATAAATTACAGATGGTTTACCAGATTTGAGCTGCACGCTGACCGTGAACTGACATGTCGAGACAGTGTTGCCAGCCCCGTCCCTTGCGATGTACGTTATGGTGCTGTCACCGACACCAAACCTCGATCCAGTACTGGGACTCCCACTCGCTAGTGTTATGTCGACATCACCAGAGTTATCACTGGCTGTAGGCTCTGACCACGTGATGGGGACCGTTTGTGAGGCCGAGTATATGTTGACAGAGATCGAGTCCGGGCAAGTCAGGAAAGCTGGGTTTTCGTTGTCTGGTGTGGTAGCATGTGTAATATAGGGAAACAATACAATAAATATTTAATGGCGAGAGAAGCAGCGAATCGTTGCTTCAACAAGGATATATTCTTGAAAGATCGGGTGTGCGCCTGACTCCAAATGGTGGGATCTCGAGCATATACAAGGGGAACAAAATAATAATTGGCCATGCCCACAGCACCCTTTGTGTGTCGGAATATGTTAAGACGAAGTACGAGGGCCGGCATTTCATAAACGCCGAGTTTATTATTGAATCACCTGAAGTAAATGTTCATATCTAAAATATATCATTTCCAGCTAGTGGCTACTCTCGATGAATTTGGTAAAATATTATTATTGATAGGTAAAATGCAATGAACTCTTTCTATTGAAAAATATATTTGATAAAAAGATACAAAATAAATCCCCACTTAAATATATATAGAAACAACAAACGATTACTGACCCAGAACCCTAACGGTAAATCGGCAGTATCCCACATTTCCCGTCTCGTCGACGGCTTGGTACTCGACGCTGTAGGACCCGATGTCGAAGGCACGATTGCTTTCGTAGTTCGACGTGGTCGTCACCGCTTCACCATTGTCCGTCGCCTCAATAACACCCCAGGCTACAATAGCCGAGTCGGTCCCGGGACTAGCGGTTACCTCTACAGGTTCCGTAGGACAGTTGGTGAAAACAGGTCCATTGCTGTCGACTAAATTGCAGGAAAGAATAACGTTGGAAATAACAGCCTCAATGTAATGTTTGCGTAAATTGTATCCATCAAAACTACATCCGAAGAAAACTATCATCTCTTTAGACACTTTGATCGATGTTTGATTTGCTAAACACCTCAAGACCTATCGTATTTATCATATACAATATTGCACGCCATATGTATCCAGTCGCGCGAGACTCTGCTGGTAAAACGTAGTGGTTTTGAGCACTATGGCCCGTATTCAAAAAGGAGGTTTGTACAAACCATGGTTCAAACCGAGGTTTACATCTATGGAATGCCAATTGTAAACTGATGGAGAGAGAATGTAAATTCCTTACTTGTTAACAATGTTGATGGTACACATTCTCTCTCCATCAGTTTACACATGGCATTCCATAGATGTAAACCTCGGTTTGAACCATGGTTTGTACAAACCTCCTTTGTGAATACATTTCCCGTCTCGTCGACGGCTTGGTACTCGACGCTGTAGGACCCGATGTCGAAGGCACGATTGCTTTCGTAGTTCGACGTGGTCGTCACCGCTTCACCATTGTCCGTCGCCTCAATAACACCCCAGGCTACAATAGCCGAGTCGGTCCCGGGACTAGCGGTTACCTCTACAGGTTCCGTAGGACAGTTGGTGAAAACAGGTCCATTGCTGTCGACTAAATTGCAGGAAAGAATAACGTTGGAAATAACAGCCTCAATGTAATGTTTGCGTAAATTGTATCCATCAAAACTACAACCGAAGAAAACTATCATCTCTTTAGACACTTTGATCGATGTTTGATTTGCTAAACACCTCAAGACCTATCGTATTTATCATATACAATATTGCACGCCATATGTATCCAGTCGCGCGAGACTCTGCTGGTAAAACGTAGTGGTTTTGAGCACTATGGCCCGTATTCAAAAAGGAGGTTTGTACAAACCATGGTTCAAACCGAGGTTTACATCTATGGAATGCCAATTGTAAACTGATGGAGAGAGAATGTAAATTCCTTACTTGTTAACAATGTTGATGGTACACATTCTCTCTCCATCAGTTTACACATGGCATTCCATAGATGTAAACCTCGGTTTGAACCATGGTTTGTACAAACCTCCTTTGTGAATACGGGCCATCTGTTCATATCTTACGGGGATCATAGAAAACTCGCTATATAGACAAAAATAAGGGCAAATTATGAACAAAATAAATCATACGCATAATACATACTAATAAAAATTGAATAATTAAAATGTTGTTAGACTATACTCAATCCTAGTTATAATGTACAACTATTCATATGGAGTAATTTCGAGACCCGAGCTATTCATCACGTTAACTAAAATGCTCCTTCTATTCCTCTACACGTGTCCTTTCAGTGTGTATTGAGTCTTACCTTTTAATATCGTGTTTTAAAAATAACGTATTATCATTATTATCCGTTTTAGTATAACAGGATAAAAACGTACATGCAGTGGCGTAGCTACGGGGGGGGGGGGGGGGGGGGGGGCACGGGGGGCACGTGCCCCCCCCCCCCCCCCCCCCCCCCCCCAATTGGCAAAAAAAAAAAAAAAAAAAATGACGACCCGACATGAAGCCAAATGTGTCTACAATGTATATCATTCATTATTATCACGTTTTATTTAATGTGTGATAATAATCATTATCAACGATAATAACCAAGAACATAACAGTCGTTCCCTATAGTACTAGCAATAGCGCACCTATATCAGTTCGAAGAATCCTTCCAATATAGCGCCTTATGCAAATTTTCAGTCCCGTGCGCGAGGATCGACGCTCACCGCATTTCAGAAGACATAGAGCGCGTATAGGCATAACAAACTTCCTAGCATGGTAAATCGTTTATCATACCAAGGGCCCTTTTAGGATCTTGAATCTGCCTCCCACTTTTATAGATAATTTTGACGCCTTCATGCAGGCTATAAAGGCGCATAGCTGCACTACGTAGTCCTAAATGTCTAGGTAAAGACAAACTTCTTTTACTAATTTCTTCACTCCAAATGCACCCGTTCCATTAATTCATGATGCATAATCTAGGCATATTGTTGATGATCATGATTGAAGGAGCACCAGTCATCTTCTCCAGAGTCGATATCTGCATCAGTTGAGCATAGGCCTACTGAAACTAATTCAAGGGACCCAAGCATAGCTGTTTTTTTTTTAGTTTGAAAAGGACTGTAAATCTTAATTTTTGCCGCGCGCTTCGCGCGCATATTCTGAAATACTGATATACGAAATTTATTAGACCCTCATCTATCATGTCTATAGCACACTATCATCGGAAAATAAAATAATTTTAAATAATATATCTTTAGTAAATTCGGTCCATATGCGCTGAATGCAAATAAAATTGGAATATTATGTCCCCCACATTAGAAAGGGGAGGAGATTGTCCCCCTCCTTTGTCATTAAGTATGTTTGGTTCCATACTTATATACTTTATATTACGTGAAATTTCTGTCTTAGGTGTGCACCAAATCGCACAATTTCAGGCCCCAAAATACGAAAGCTCCCTACTGTGGGAGGGGGACACCCCCTCCCACACCCTCCCCCAATCGGTCGCTTCGCTTCCTCGCAATGTCTCCCCTCCACTTTTGCTTAGTTCCATTGGAGCTCATTGTCCTAGACTATATCGATGGCTCTATAGTATACAGGATCACGTGGATCCATCTCACGGGCTTAATCTTTCCTCGCTATTACCGTTTTAAAATACGTAACGAGTAGATTCACTATTTATATATACCATTTTAACACCCATGATTAAGACAATGATAAAGACAATAATGACCATACTTCTACAGTGATATTTTAAACACCAATTTCAAAAATTTCAAAAAAATTGGGAGGGGGTGAACCCCCTCCCACACCCTCCCCCAAATAAATGTAGACAAGCATACGGCGTGAGAGTATTTGAGTCTGGTGTGTGTGTACACGTAGGTTTGATTGTGTGTGTATACTTTATCATGAGGGAAATGATTTCTTTAATTCAGTATTATCAAATTTCCTTCCAAGGTATGCACCAAATTGCATTATTTCAAGTACAAATTTGCAAAAGCTCCCTACCGTGGGAGGGGGGACACCCCCCCTCCCACACCCTCCCCCCCCCCCACCCCCTCGGGCGCTACGCTCCCTCGCAGCTGTGCCCCCCCCCCCCCCAATCACTTGACCCTCGCTACGCCACTGCGTACATGTGTGCCGGTCAGAAAAGTGCACACTCGTTGTCAATGACACTCGGTTGTATCTCGTGGATTTTAACAAATTTTAACATATAAGATTTTAACATATACCTTTAGCACACAATTCCTACTGACACCAATCTCCCGAAATCTTGTACGTTATTAAAGGACCTAAAGAATACAACGTACTTTGACACTTATTCCATAGTTGATGACTTGAAACATAGGTCTGCCGAAAAGAAATCCATGAAAATAAACACAGTAGTGATTTAAGACTAGTTTTCTGATGCCAAATCTCACTTAGCAGCCAGTTTACGCCCCACCCATATTTAGGGTCCGGAATCGGTAGCGTGATCGACATGTGATTGACAATTCATTGGCTTACGTCATGACGCGTCATCTACAGAATTTAGTTCATTAGTCCGTTCTTTAGATGACGTCACATTTTGGCGATTTAAAAGGGGCGTTCCCAGGACAATTAGATATTTACTAATTACCCCAAAATTGATTGATTTCATGAGAAATGACCGCCAAATTCTTTTTCTTCGGGAATAATTACATATAGAGAGCCGAATTGTGAAAATTAGGCCATCTAGACGCTGTAGTTCCTTTAAGGCTTTATTCAATTCGGTGTACCGTAAAGGTCCATCTTTTAATGTATATGTTTCAATGAATAGCTTGAGTAGGTATTCATTTGAGTATTTGACTTTAAGAAAATAATATTATTTTACCAGTAACGGTGACAAGAAACTCGCACACGCCTTCGTTGCCACTGCGGTCGCGAGCGACGTAGCGTACGGGCCAGGCCCGTCCGGCGGAGAAGGACTGGGTGGTCTGGCTAGGTCTGGAGGTTATTGTTGGGTTCTCCCCAGAGTTATCAGACATGGTTGGCGGGTTCCACGAGACAATGGCAGAGCTGGTGCCAGGTAGGGCAGGCATGGTGATGTCAGATGGACAGTCTGCCCATGCGGGTGCTTCCTTATCTATGTGCAAATTAATGAGTGAATATATGAATAAGCGAAGGAACACATAAATGATATAATATAAGGGCTAGATAATGAACGAATGCAATAATGAAGTACTTCAATTAACATATTAGTTAATAAAGTTCTTTCATTATAACAATTATGTAAAATATTTGACTACACGAATAGCTAGTCATATCGGAACTGTAAGAATTAACAGTATTAATGCATATTGTGAAATATCTGTGAAAAAATGTGTAATATCTGTGAAATACATAGATTATAAAGGGATCTATATTTAGTAACATTGTCAAAATCGGTCATTTTTATTCTGAACTCTTGTATTCCTTGCATACTTTGTACATATGTAGGCTAATACCAATAGGTGCATGAAACTGATTTAGGTTTTCCGAATTTCTATTTCATCATGAAAATATGCATTATTGAAATGTTTGAATTTGAAAGTTTCCCTGGAAAAGTTCCAACAGTATACAAAGTTACTGCAATGAGTAAGCAAATATCACTGCACTTTGGTTCTTCATTCAGCATTATATACAAAGCATTCATTGAACATGAATTGTTGACACATCATTCACTTGACATATTGGATTACAGTCTGCAGAATACGCTCTTCTTTGCACATGCAAGATACTACGATGTAAGTATGCTAAAGTAATAATATAGGTTTCCCATTCATTTTCGTCATTTTGTCAATCAATTTCGTCCCGAGAAGCCGAGAATGTGCCAATGCCAACTTCAATTTCGTCTATTGTCGACCAATTTCACAAAAAGTCCATTCAATTTAGTCATTTGTCACACATTTTCGTCCAGTACAATTCAAATTCGTCAGTCACAGATGTGTTCAGCAACTGTGACCGACGAATTTGAATTGTAATCGACGAAAATGCGTGACGAACGACTAAATTGAATGGACTTTTTGTGAAATTGGTCGATAATAGACGAAATTGAAGTTGGCATTGGCACATTCTTGGCTTCTCGGGACGAAATTGAATGACAAAATGACGAAAATGAATGGGAAAACCTATACGGTATTCAAACATATGGGTCTTTAAATATATAATTATATCAAGCAAATACTATGTTGGTGGTAAACACTACCTTCAACATTCAAAGTAAAGGAACATGTTCCGCTGTTTCCATATGCATCCGCCGCCGTTATTGTGATGGTCACGGGGTCATCGGTGTAACCTAGTCGGACTGGAGCCGTGTGAGAGTAGCTGATCTGTTGGGCACAATGTATTAACAAGAGTGGTCAAACTTGTAACATGTTGACAATTTCATAATGCTTGGGTAACTAGGTAGCGACGACAGGGAAAGGTGAGCAAGAGATGGCACATTTCTGTCCGAGTTAACCATCTATCTCTATCTATCTATCTATCTATCTATCTATCTATCTATCTATCTATCTATCTATCTATCTATCTACCAGGCTATATATAGTTCATCCAAACGTTGGAAAAAGCCCTTCTCATGACATTTCCATTCTCTTCTATCTTTATCCTGGGCCATGTGGCCGTTCCCATGTATGATGTTAGCTCATCTCTCCATCTTTTCTTTTGCCTTTCTCTTTTTCTCTATCCCTTTCTTGGTTGCCATTCTTTTAAGCGATATGTCCATCTATTGTCCTGAAGTCTTGCTACATGCCCAGCCCATCTCCATCTCCGATTTATACACAGAAGCAAATTATGCGTTAGGTGTACACTTCGAATAGATAATTTCGTAGTATACATGCCGATAAAAATACATACGATTTTCTTGAACCTCCTTGCCTACCGCTAGACCGTTTGTAATCATTAGTAGTTTGAATAACACTGTACGGCTGAAACAAAAACTACAACACCGCTTTACAATTCGGCACTGATAGCAATATCTTGGATGAAATCTTTTCTACAATCACTCAAAATCATTTCATTTATCAACTTTCACATGTGAAGGATGGTTATTTACCTCTAACTGATCGACAGGAGTAACATCTTCGGATATCAGAACATCTGGCCACGTGACGTCAGCGTAGGAGACACCGGGGAGTGTGTTGGCGGTGACATCAGGGCATGTCAGCACAGGGGCGCTGTCAGCTGCGCAATAAATGATATCCATCATCCATGTACATGGAAATGTATTATGATGTAATCAGTGACGTTGCTAAATGGGTGAATGGGAGCCCGTGATCCCAGTATCCCACCCCTAACCAACTAAGCTAAATGTTACCAACATTACCAATAACATGATAATGTAAACAAACGGCAATAAATTAAGTATCCCCTCACGGGATTTATCCCGTGCCATGCCGTTTGCTTTATTGGCATAGCATGGGCTGTGTTTGTATAGCTTACTTGTTTATTTCTGGAGAAACCTCCTATTTTGA
Source organism: Echinarachnius parma (assembly GCA_037951105.1). Taxonomy (NCBI): domain Eukaryota; kingdom Metazoa; phylum Echinodermata; class Echinoidea; order Clypeasteroida; family Echinarachniidae; genus Echinarachnius; species Echinarachnius parma. Next base: position 40,033 of record JBAMJV010003786.1, on the reverse strand, counting down.
GTATATCATGCAAATTAAAAACTCCGCCTTAAGGTAGCCTACTAATTATATAAATTATTTGTCAGATATTGGCGTGTAAGCAACGACGATTGAAACTATAAGTGTACATTACGTGTTTAAAACTTCATGTAATGCCTCGCCAACATGTATTTGCCCTCTAGGGACTCCCTCATTGTAAACATAATACATATTGAAGCATTCCCTGCATTTCATATAAATTGTTTAAATAATCTCCACAATTGTTGACCATATTCATTCAGTATTAGACCAAGACTAAAGTTGTCCGTTATCATACTTTTCACATTGACACGGAACGTGCACGTCGCTTGGTTCCCGAATACATCAGTCGCTTGCACGAGGACCTGGTCATTCTGTCCGTTGGCACTCGACTGGAAGACCGTTCCCGATTCAGGGGTTACCATAACTGTGGGCGTGGCTCCAGAGTTGTCCGTAGCCACTGGTAGTGGCCACGTCACGGCGACTTCAGTGACGTCAGGGCCAACGATTTCAACGATGTCTTCCGGGCAGGTTACAGTTGGTGGCTCGAAATCCACTGGAATTACACAACAGTCATAAATTTAATGATATACAACATTCCTATGAAAACGGTGATGTATGTTAGTCATTAGTATATTCAGCTATTCACGATGTTATACTTGCAGTATAAAGAAAACACTACAAGCATACACTTGTATCTCACCACAATTATTACTTCGTAACCTTTTAGGGGATTTAGTGCATACAACTTGTGTTCACACTTTCATCATCCTACATTGGCATGGCATTAGTTATAAATGCATTTTTTGGAGTGAACGCACGACATGATATCAACCATAATATAGATGCATGACTGAATAGTCGTTAATCAAGCATCATTATTCTAGAATTAATTAGTCTACAAATGTCGGGAAAGTAATACGGGTGGTGGAAAGAAATGCCGTATGGATTTCCACCCACCTACGACCCACCCTCGTAATATTATAATGCTATTTCGGTTCTTTATGAATGCAACTCACCCATTACTGACACAGTGAAGTTGCAGTTGCCAACGTTTCCAGTAATGTCAGTTGCCGTGTAAAGGACGCGAGTATTAGTAATTGCAAGGAACGAGTCACCGGAGTTATGTGTCCGCGTCACGGTAAAGTCAGGAAAGTTATCCGTTGCTACGGGGACCGTCCAGTTGACGACCGCGGATGCCGTCCCGAGTGCGACCCACCTTACGATGTCCGCAGGACAATTGGTAAAGGAGGGTGGTGTGGAGTCATCAACAACTGCAAGGGACATTAACATAACAATTGGAAATGATATAAATACCTAGCACATCATGATTATACTACAAAATTTTCGTGACATCGACATAATTGACACAATTGTGAAACAATGTTAACAATACCGATTAAAAGTATAAGGTTGTCATTAGGTAGTACACTATTGCCAAATATTACATATTTGATAATCAAGTGAAATGTTTTTTTAGTGAAATGGCATGACAATTTTAAGTGAACAACAAAATAATAATGTTTTTTTTTAATTTGCCATTACAATAAGTCTATTATGATTTAGAGTATTTGAAAATGAAATAAGTTCTGTTCAGATAAAGCGGCAAATATAGCGTTTTTGTTCCAAAACCATCCTTGTGAAGTGATTATTATTCAACACCCCTAATTGCATGCCATGCGAATTGTTTGTTACGTATAAATAATCAAAGGTATGTTTCTATCTACTTCGTAATAATTGGTGTTGTTGCAGTTGGTGTTTTTTCTTTGTTGCTCTTTTCGTTTCTGAATCTCCATCCTTGCCGGCTTACCATTCACAGTGACGGAGAAAATGCACATGTTGCTATTGAAGTCCGAGTCAAAGGCTGTGTACAGGACGTCAGTCTTTCCCGGACGGATCACCGTACCTGGAGTACTGGACTGCTGAACCGAGACGGCTGAGATGGCGTTGGGATCGGTAAAAACCGGTTCGATCCAGTTCACGCTTGTTCCTGTAGATCCGGGAGGGACCTCGATGATGATATTGTCGGGACAAGACTGCGTCGTGGGGGATTGGGTGTCTTCTGGTGCTGTGTACAGCAGATAAGGACAATATTGATGTTTAATTCTTAAAGCCAAAGAAGGGTGTTCTGCGACGATACATTTAGAATACAACAAATGCGTGAAGGTGGAGACAGCCATATAATAGGGTGTATTGGTGTTGGCACCGAAATTAATATTAAGAATAATTATGGATGTATAAACAGCTGACCTAATATTAGTGCTTAAAGAACACCAACACCGACAAAATTACAGCTAATAGACTTCTACATTAGATTGTACAGTTCAAGTAAAAAATAATTGTTATCTCTTATATCAACTCATAATGAAGCAATTCTGGCAATTTGTTTAAGGGAAATTCTACACGAATGTTTCAAATAAATGGAACCTTACCTGTGACGGTGATTCTGAAGAAGCAACTGGAAGAGTTCCCCATATCGTTGGTGAAGGTATACGTGACCCTGGTGGTGCCGATAATGAACATGTCTCCAGGATTGAATTCGCTGCTCCGCGTGATGGCCCCTGCTCCAGTGGCATCGGGTGGTGTCCATGTGACTACCGCGGACGCCTGTCCAAAAGGCGCCTCAACCGAAATATCGGCCGGGCATCCATCCATTATTAAAGGAGATCCGTCATCTGCATGGAGGGAAGAATCATAACGTTACATAATTATCCTGACATGTCAGGAGTGTTGTACCTTGACTGACATATCGGCCGGGTATCCGTGGTAATCGCAGATTTCCCAGACCCGGCATCCAATTACTTTGGCCAGTCTGGAAGTTTCTGTTGCCTGGTATAATACAAGGGGGGAATACGAAATTTGAAGATCAGTATTCATAATTAAATTTTATACTTATTTCATTTGCTTAGAAAAACAAATTGTTACTATGTGTTAACATTCGGTTGATATCATAATTACTAGACTATAACAAGAAGAGGTTCAGATACAAGGAGATACTTCAAATCTAGACCCTATATTGTTCGAACTATGATGTCGCCACCGAGTTATGTACACATCCACATATGCATTTAGGCTTGATGACAATGAAGCGGATTTCTGAATTCCTGCAATGTCAAGCAATGACAATAGATGTCTAAAATAACAGTTTTTTCGAGTTTTCGCTGATGACCCATAATCCCAGCTATAACGTGGTATATACATGTACATTGCATATCAGGACAAGCATGGGAATACAATGGTTTATCCATGCAAACATTATCAAACTTCTGCTATGGCCGCAAGCGGCCGTTTATAATATATAAGTTACAAAGAAGAACAACTTATTGTTTATTACGAATAACATAAACTTGACTTGAGGATTTTTGCGGAATTTGAGAAATCAGGATTTTAGAAGGAGTTGTATTCGAAGATTATTGCCTTGTATCTCCAATATTTGACCATGTTATTGAATGGGAAGCTATAATCTTCATCCATACTATCATAATATACCTCATATAATATAATTTCAATTTGAAAGACACAAAATTTTACTTTCTAGAGTAATATTCGTGTAAATCGATCACTTTCCTTTGATCATTTTGATTTTGAGGCGGCATCATGATCAAAGCTGCGAGAGTCCTTTATACTCTTTTTGTTCATGCATTGATATTAAAAGGTGTTTGAATAAATTAACTGGCGATAGATCTCTTCGTGTTTGAAACTCTTTGGTAATAATGAACGAAGACATATTACATTGAAAACATTTCGCTCAGTGGTTCAAAAGTCGAAATTCCCATAGAAACCAATAGAAAATCCATAAGACAATTATATTGGTCTCTATTGGTTTTCATGGGTTTCTATGGGACCCATAGACATTTCCATGTAAACCCATAGGAAACCCATAGGACAATCCTATTGGTCTCTATTGGTTTCTTTGGGATTCCTATGGGTTTCTATAATAGTACTAGTTTATATGGGTTTATATGGGACCCGTAGACATCTCCATAGAAACCCATAGGAATGCCAGAGGACAATCCTATTGGTCTCTATTGGTTTCTATGGGAAATGTATATGGGTCCCATAGGAACCCATAGAAACCCATATTCCACTTTCCCTATTGAAACCAATAAATTAGGCCTATGGGTTTATATTGGTTTATATTGGTTTTCGTTCTATGGGAAATTCGACCTGGGTGCGAGAGGGGCGTAATGTCAATTGTTGGCTTGTTGGCTTGTTAAATTGAGTTCTGCATACCAATTGTTAGGTCAGAATTTCAGTTTATTTTGTTTAGACGGAATATGTATCAGCAAATAAAAGAGAGCGCTGCATTTTGGTTTATATGGGGCTCCAAATTATGATTATCTCCGAATTACAAACAGTGATGTAACGCCCTTCTCTTTGAAAAAAAAAACATGTCCTCCTCTTCCTCAACTTGGCTGACCATAGCTACGCCTCTATTATAATATGTCAAGAGAGGGTTCATCAAATCAAATCAATATTTATTTTACACCCATTACATACTTGTATATAAGGGCCTATTGCTATTATACAGTTGTAACTTTATCATATTATGGCTAAAGATTAATGCTTTTTTTAACATTAATAAAACAGTAATAAATGTCGAAAGGCAAATATTCTGCAGATTGAAGGTAAAGATCAGTATTATGCATAACATCAACAGTGTTGCACCTACAGAATCCAAGTTTGCAGTCAAGAGCACACCAAACGGGCAAAGACGTTCACATACGAACGCAGCACATCAATAATAACGGAGAACAGATATTTACCTTCAACATATACGATGAAGGTATAGGTGGTTTCAAGCCCAACCGCATCCCGCGCCGTGTAGGTCACGGATGTGTTGACTCCCGGGATGAAGTAATGATCGGGACCATGAGTGGACCAAACCGTTACCAGACCGTTGTTATCAGCGGCTGCGATGGCCCACCTAGCACCAACCGAATTGCCGACGCGAAGGAAAGCAGGCGGGCGCTGCGCTACCGGAAATTCTGGTGGCTGTCGATCTGTTGTGGAGAAAAGGGGAATCGAATGGGTATACATGCGGTTGAAAGGGATATATCGACCGGAGTTTCTCTATTTATTTATGTTCCGTTTTGTTTTACTGTTCATTAAATAAACATAGATATGAGATATTGCATTGTTTGATAACAAGTGGAACAAATAGTTACCTGCCTGTGTCGGCTGGTACTACATGTACTAGCGACTAGCAAATACAAATGCCAATTTAACACCAGTGTTGCAGACGTTACACTGCCAGAAACTTGAGCAGTTGTCGATTTGGTATGATTTACAAAGTATTTATTCAGGCAAAGCCAACAGTCCATCGTTGAGAGACTCTTTATTTGTTATGGTTGGGCTTTGTTTGAGGGGTATTCATTATGAGTTCTTGGTGTTGTATTCCTTTTATATAGGCATCATTGTGTCCGTTGTTATTTGCACCTACGATGGCCCACATCTAGCAACAGCATAAGTCTTAATGGTTTGTAAAGTCCTTGATTTGACTTGCACTTATCACACCACTTAGCATGGTGGTAGCAAGCAGTATAGTTAGCGGTCATATACGCATAATATTACTTATGTCTCATAGATAGTGACAGCGGTTGGATTCTGACCCATTACATCAAAGTATGTATATTTCTGATTTTACAAAATGGCTATATTCATGATAAACGGCTTTGGAAACATATATAATTAGTTTAAATACTAAGGAATTTGTTTAAAGTTTTGTACAAGAACCTTAATTATGTTAATAGCAGTGCGTTTTCGTTCCTATATATCTTTGCTATAAAATCCATATGTGAATATAATATTACCTTCAACAGTGATGGTAAAATTGCAGTTCACATCCGGGTATTCCACCCTCCATACTACCACCTGTGTTGTACCGAGGTCAAAGGTCGAGTTGGTTTTCCACGTGGCGTTGATGGGAAACTCCAGTAAGAACCGGTTTGAAGCAGGAAGTCTCCATTCAACCACGGCTGTTGCTACATCGGGGTCAGTCCCGACCACTGTGTTGTTCGGACAAGTTAGTGGCGTTTGTGCTGACATAAAAACACGCGGGAAAATTGTTCGATTATCCATATTTGTTATTCAAAAACATAGATTAAAGGCTTGTCAATTAGCACAAATATATTACATAAGGATTGCCTGCTCATATTTGTATGATTTTTGACACGATGACGGACAAATAGTATACCGAAGCTCGAGATTCATTAACAGGTACAAATTAATTTAAAGGCGATTAAAAGATGCAATATCTGATTAATGCCAGTCAAATTATAGCAGAATACAAGTTCTAAATGGTGCTGCACTCACAAGATAAGATATAACCTTAACGTTGTTAATAGCCGAGTCCCACTGCAACGTTTCTCCTTTCGTTTTATATACGTTTGACATCCGGAAGGTACTATCAGGCAAACGAAATGATGCGGAACAAGTTCGGAATGGACTAGTAGGATACTTTTCATTTGACTCTGTTTCGCGTGAAATGAATCGTCATGGGACTCCAAGATTTGCTAGATACACTTACCGTATTGTCACATTTCTCCGCATTGAGCAAAGAAAATGGGATTCCAACGGGATTCGAACCCGAGACCTCCGGATTGCTAGACCGGTGCTCTTACCGACTGGGCTATAGAAAACCCTATGACGGCATTCGTCAGATAGAAACCCCTTAATTTTCATTGCTCGTAAGGTCAGAAGCTATTATAAACCTGACATAAACCCGAAGGATATAAATCAACTTGGGGATATATGCGAGGGATCACCGAAGTGATGCAGCTTTTTTTAATAATTAATTCAAACATATAAATAAACTGACCAGAAATATATTGTGATTAAAAATGAGCAAAGAAAATGGGATTCCAACGGGATTCGAACCCGAGACCTCCGGATAAACGGGGTGGGGGGGGGGGGGGGGGGGGGTAACGGTGTAGTGGGACTATGTCCTATGTGCAGTTTTGTTGGAAATTAAGTTCAGCCCTGGATTCCACGTGACAAAGGTGCGAGGGACCAGTGGTTAGGCCTGACCATTTTACGGGTTTTATTTTAATTGAGTATTTAAACTTTCTTCCAACGTTAACAAAATGCTGGTATTCGGATTAGTCTGTATACCAGTTCACGAAATGTTCCTGCTGAACACTTGGATCGGTAATATAACGCGCTCTCTTTTTGTTCAAACGGCAAATAATACGTTTTTCCTGAAACCTTTCCTTAAGACACCCTCCCTCGGCACTTACCGGCAATATTGACGGCAAAGCTGCAATTCATCCCTGGATACCACATGACACTAACGGTAACGATGGTCTCTCCCAGTGGATAAGTGTCCACATTGGGCTTGCTTAGAATCAGCGGGAATACATCGGTGTCGACATTCGTATCGGGAAGGGTGATGTTCACAATAGCGTTGACGCCACCTGGCTCAAGCCTTTCCTGAATATCGGCTGGACAAATCGGTTGCGAAGGGGCTGTGAAAAGAAATAAAAAACGAAATCGCTCGCGATGTTACGTGGTAAAACGGGTTGACCCGACTTTGTTTTATTGGAGTAGCTACAGGGAAGAATTCATCACCGCTTTGTCCACCCATCGTCTCGAATGGGTAGAGGTCGGGGTCTGGGTTTAGTATCGTAAAGTTGACAACCTTAGATGACTCTCCGGGTAACAAACCGAGACGAACATCATCCGGGCACGTAGGAATCGTCAGCGCTGAATGTTAAAACAGAACAGGTAATCCACACATATGAGGGTAAGTAACGATCGCACATGCGAATATTCCAGACCACTCATCTAACCGTCTCAATTGGATCCAGCAGCGTAACGTTGTTTTTGTCGGGATGACCTTTTAGTACGAGAAATCACACGGAACTCAACGGATATTTAAGAATCTAAACAGAAATTTTAAAAAATACATTTCGATTCACATTATCGGAAATAAGCTATACGAACAATTCAAATTATTGTAAACAATAGTTCCAGATGGGTTGCTTAGTAACAATAATAAATGTGACTTCTAAGTCAAATCTGCGCCACTAATGATCTGAAGTGAATGTAATAGACACGTGACTATCAGGACAATTATACATGACACGTTAGAACAATAAATGAAAAGAAATTAGAATTCCCCTCATGAACAAGAAATACAATATTGGCATGATGGAGTTGCTTTATCGTCAGAATTTACTCGGAAAAATACTTGTTGGGCCACTGTTCAGATGATGCCAAATTAGTGCCTAATAGGATAAGTTACAATTAATTGTAAGTCAGATCATGTGTTCCAAATGCGCAAATATGATTGGTTAACACGTTCAAATTGTCTGACTTTACAATTAGTTGTAACTTACAATCGATTATATCTCTTTCTGCAACATGGCCATATAGAGAGATAAACTTACCGACAACGTTGATAGTGAAAGTACAGTTAACGGACGGGTATTCGTCCCGATATAGCGTATTGTACGTTATCCCCACCGGAGAGTAATCGCCGCTTTCCCCATGAGTGTAGCTGATGGGAAATTCGGCTGTGAAATTATTGGGTAGGGCTGTCCAATTCACTTGGGTCATGTTGGTTTCATCCAGTAGAAGTCCGACTCGGATGTCATTTGGACACACCAGAGGTGTAGGAGCTATGGTAACAATACAGCGGGAAAAAGATTAAGTATTATATAGGAGAATAAATAAACATCATAATAATAATATTGTATGTTTTGGATTATTATTAATCCCGGGGGTGTTTCACATAGATGTTAAGCTTACCTTTAAAGGGATCTAGACTCTTTGTTGGCAAGTGCAAAAATGGATAAGTGATGAGGTTGGATTTTAAGTTAAGAAATGCCATTATGTTCCCTCGGAATTAAAACAAAAGAGACTTTTCATAAATATGAACATTAAAACTATCAAGGAGACTGATGGTAGAAAAAAGTTATACATTAAAACAATATTTAATGTTGTATTTACCAAATAAGATATATCTTACTAAATATATTACTCATTGCGGATATAGTATCGGAAATAATATCGCTAGTGATATTCGTTTGTCTTGCTTACATTACATTATATCACCTGACGAAGTGTTGCAGCGGCGCACGAAACGTCGTGATCTTTTAGATCTCTTGTTGACCATACATTGCGAGACAAACGAATATCACTTTAAAAAATTTGTTTGGTATTTCTTGTTTCTTTATTGATTCGATTCTGTATCTGTTCTTGGACTGTAAAACAACTTATATTAACATTGGCCTAGCTCAAAGTCCTGCTCAAAACCAGCGTGCAATTACGTACTGTCCTTAAAATGTATATAAACGGCATTCTCGACACTTACCGACAACAGCGATGGCAAAGCTGCAATTCAACTCTGGATACGACGGGACACTGACGGTGACGATGGTCTCTCCCAGGGGATAAGTGGCGTTACTGGGCTTGCTTAGAATCAGCGGGAATACATCGGTGTTGTTATTCGTGTCCGGAAGAGTGATGTTCACAGTAGTGTCGACGTCATCTGGTTGCAGCCTAACCTGAAGGTCGGCCGGACAAACCGGTGGCGAAGAAAGAACTGGAATGACAATGGGAACACATTATACCAACTATATCGCTCGCGAAGCTACGTGTTTATAGAAAGAGTTGACTCCACTTTCGTTCAATTCGCGACTGTATGCATTTTAAAGTCACATGTTCTGACTTACACATTTCAATCGTAAATATATTTATAAGCGAAAGCAAATTCGAAAAACATAATCATGTTCCATGCTTATATTGGTAACCAAAATACAACAAGGTATGAGAGAACCACTAGATTCCTGATTAAGATTTGTTAATTTTGACAATATTACTAGATCCCTGGCCACGGGGGGATCTACTGCACAGCGCACAAAGTGTTAAAAACAAGTTCACGAGTATACTTCTTTCTGTGGATGCATACAGTGGAGTAATAACGAGGGAACATGCCCCACCTCCCCCCCCCCCCCCCCCCAAAAAAAAAAAGAGAAGATAATAATAAACATAGATGTATACATATATGTATAGGTACATGCATACATGTATACATAACAAATACACATAAAAAATTATAACAAAAATTACCCCCAAAATCATCTACCGGATACAGATAAAGTGGTCTTCATAGACAGGTGGCCTTGATAGGCAGATTGTCACTAGAGCAAATTTGACATATGATGCACAGGCTTGAGTGGATCGGTAAGAATTGGATGCACGAGTTTAACTTTGGAATGGTTTAAACCCACGAGCGCAGCAGGTGGGTTTTAGACCATTTCCAAAGTTAAAAGAGTTAGCGATCCACGAAATATGCCTGTGCTGCATTTGTTTTATAAAATGGGCGCAAAAATGCCAAAATTTAAACTAAATTGAGCCATGCATCAGTAAAATGCATAAGTGAAATGCATAAGTAAAATGCATAAGTAAAATGCATCAGTAAAATGCATCAGTAAAATGCATCAGTAAAAACTTTTACACGCTAATTGACCAATCAGAATGCAGGGATTCTTCCACCAATTTATAATAGAATTAAACAGATGTGTACATACCTATTAAAACTACAGCAAATGAGCAGACGTAGCCACGATAAGGTGGAGAAACAACTAATATTTGAGTTGAACCAGGAAAGAATTCGTCATCACGCGGTCTATTAGACGATAGTGGGAAGAGATCGGAGTCGGGGTTATCTGGCAGTGTGAAGTTAATAACCTTGTAAGTCTCTCCGGGTAACAAGCCCAAACGGATGTCAGGACAGTCGGGAATCGTTAGAGCTAAAGATGAAAAAAAGAACAGGCATGACAAATTAAACCTGGAGTACATGGGAAAAGTTTGCCTGTCTGTCAATAAATCACTCGACGTGCCGGTTAAGCAACGTAAGGGTGACATTATACAGTTGTTAACTGGTGGTGGAGGGAACATCACGGAATGTTCCATCCGAGGGATTTTAAATGATATTGAGGGAAGATTATGAGTCCCGAGACGTAGTAGAGGGACTTATTTTCTTCACGAAATAGCATTTTAAATCCCGAGGATTGGAACATTCCATGATTTTCCCGACGACAAAGTTAACAACTGTTATATCATCTGGCTAAATCCGGGGGCTATATTCACATTCATGCATTGAAACTGAAATCAGTCAAAAACAACATACGATACGTGTACCTTTGGTTCTCATTGTGACGTCAGAATACAATCTCTTTTGCAGCGCGCGCCATGCGGGTGACATACCTCTCTGGCCCTGAGACATACAAAAATGGCATGCCAATCACGTGATCGCGTTTAGCCAATCAATGACGCGTATTTTACTAACTTAAGTCAGATGATATACAAACATGCCATGCTAATCACGTGACTGTGTTTTGCCAATCAATGACGCGTATTTTACTAAGTCAGATGATATCATATGATGACGATAATTCAAAACAGAAAATGTATGATAAATGAAGCCGATTAGTTCTACCAAAAAGTGTAGTTTTAAAAACAGTTACCGGACAACATTACGTTTGATGACCCTCCGGGTAACATGATATGGGGACCATTTATAGTTGAAGACAAAATATGTAGTACGGAAAGTTTTGAAAAACAGTGACTGACAACATTACGTTTAAAGACCCTCGATCCGGGTAACATGATATGGAATAGTTGAAAACAAATCATGGATTGCTATACAAATGTGTTAGAATTAAAACAAAGAGCGTTCAGGGATGTTTAAAGTAGAATAAAACATGTATTTTCACTCTCTTCATTGATCGATCAATCAAAATGTACGTCGTTGTCTGAGTCCGGCCACGTAGACTTGATGGCATTCTTCTGATGACTCTGCGGGTAACAATTCCATTGTTCAATGATAAAAGGACAATCCTGTCGAGTCTATGAGCTACAGTTGAAAACAACATTTCTTTTCATTTAATTTATTCAACCATAAAAATAAAAATAAAAATCGCAAGATTAAGATATAAATACATTATTATTTTCTCCCATAATGTTCATATACTTATCGAAGCACTCTTTCCGTATCCGTTTAGGCCACCTCTATACTAGTAACAGTTTGGATGGTACCTATTGCATCTGGAAACATCATACAGTTTTATTAACCGATTCTCAGATAAATTCTCATCAAGATTATGGAACATCATAATACTTACCAACAACGTTAATAGTGAACGTGCAGTTCACGGAGAGAAATCCGACCCGATATAGCGTATTATACGTTATCCCCACCGGAAAGTAATCGCCGCTTTCCCCGTAAGTGTAGTTGAGGGGAATAAGGTCTGTGTAATTATTGGCGGGGTTCGTCCAATTTATTTGCGTCATGTTGGTTTCATCTAGCTGAAGACCGACTCGGATGTCATCTGGACACACTGGGGTGATGGGAGCTGTATAGTCATGAAATTGAGAAGGAGAAAGTGAAGAAGAAATTACCATGATGATATTATTAATACTACTACTACTGCTACTACTACTAATAATATACAACTAACGAATGGGCTTCTTGTGATAGTCAAATCTATTACCGAGGTGGGCTCAAAATGATTATTACCCGAAGCGTAGCTGAGGGTAATAGTCATTTTGAGCACACCGAGGTAATAGATTGCCTATCACAATCAAGCACATTCGTTAGTTGTTTTATATCACTCATCAATATCAGTGATTGTGTTCAGCTTATAGCAAAATAAGTGAAAATCTCTTGAATATTTCATAAAATCGCGTGTAAATTTTGATATAAAAATCAATCGACATTAATGAAGCCAGATGAGCCTCGCTCCAGAACCTGGGCGCATCTAATACGCTTAAAGTCATTGTTATTTTGCGCATACAATCACAAAGACGCAAAACCGACTGCGCACCAACGCGCTGGCAGTTGCGCACATACGCAATGAATGCGTGCTAACGCTCCCACGGATGTGCTTATTGGCTGTCTTGGCGTTCTTCTTCCTAGGGTGTTAGTTTTTACCAGCAATGGCAATCACGTGACTAGAACGTGTGCGCCATAGAGCACTGCACAAATTTGATCGCGTGTGCATTTTGCTTAAACACATGATCTATGGGACGAACGCGTAACGAACTTTTAGTGTTAATTTTTTGCTAACAGCCCGGTCAAGTGATTGCGCGGGGATTGCGCGTGTTGTCCAAAACTATCATTTGTCAAATACAATGGTAAAACGATCTTATGAGGGATATAATAATAATAGTAATACAAATTATAATGATAATAAGCAAATAACCATCGACTGGGAGGGTGATGGCAAAACTATACGCGCCGAGGTGATCTGCAAAGGTACTATCATGCCGAGGCGATAGCCGAGGCATGATGGTACCTTCGCAGATCACCGAGGCGCGTATAGTTTGCCTCCATCACCCGAGCAAGGAGATTTGGTTATTTGTTTTATATCCCTCATATTATTTGGATCACAAACGACCTATAACTAACACAAAGGGCTCAACAGTTTGGAATATTGAGCAATTGATCGAGTCTTTTATTTTCATTTTGTAAATCCTGCACATGAACACGATTTATGATTAAAAAAGGCTAAGACGCTTATACCATTGTTACGTTAAGCGTAGCTGCGCGTACACTTTGCGCAACAGCGCAATACCTTTCTGCGCACAAACGCGCACACGCGTACTTGCGCTGCCACAAGCGTTCACATTGGCTGCCGCTGCGTTCTGGGTTGTCATGGGAACAAAACAAGTCGGTTGTAAACGTTCGCTGATTCCTCATTTAGAGGTTGTTAATAACGTGCCCTATGAGATTACATGCGTATCAGCAATTTAATATAACACCCTCGGCAGGGCCAAAAAGTTCGTTGTCCTCGACAAAATACTGTACAAAAGTACTATATGAGGTTGGGATTTGATGGGAGAAATTATACTTGAACACGTGACGGCCTTTCGACCAATCACATGGCTAGAACATTCTCATGAGGGATATAATAATTATTATATCCCTCATAAGATCGTTTTACCATTGTATTTGACAAATGATAGTTTTGGACAACACGCGCAATCCCCGCGCAAACATGTGACCGGGCTGTTAGCAAAAAATTAACACTAAAAGTTCGTTACGCGTTCGTCCCATAGATCATGTGTTTAAGCAAAATGCACACGCGATCAAATTTGTGCAGTACTCTATGGCGCACACGTTCTAGTCACGTGATTGACATTGCTGGTAAAAACTAACACCCTGGGAAGAAGAACGCCAAGACAGCCAATAAGCACATCAGTGGGAGCGCTAGCACGCATTCATCGCGTATGTGCGCAACTGCCAGCGCGTTGGTGCGCACTCAGTTTTGCGTCTTTGTGATTGTGTGCGCAAAATAACAATGACTTTAAGCGTATTAGATGCGCCGTGGTTCTGGAGGCTCATACTGGCTTCTTTAATGTCGATTGATTTTTATATCAAAATTTACAAGCGATTTTATGAAATATTCAGAGATTATCACTTATTTTGCTATAAGCTGAACACAATCACTGATATTGATGAGTGATATAAAACAACTAACGAATGTGCTTGATTGTGATAGGCAATCTATTACCTCGGTGGGCTCAAAATGACTATTACCCTCAGCTACGCTTCGGGTAATAATCATTTTGAGCCCACCTCGGTAATAGATTTGACTATCACAAGAAGCCCATTCGTTAGTTGTATATGATGATGACAATAATAGTAGTTATGATAATACTAGCAATATTTCAAATAATTATATCAATCAAATGTTTAATCGTATTGTCATTATGTTGGACAGTAATATTCAAAATAACCATGCATAATACGCCAAAGAAAAAATAAATATATATAAGGATAAAAGCAAAAACATATAGTTTAACTTGTAAGGAGGCTTGTTTTAACAAAATAAGGATAGTTATATTTATATTAGTAAGGCACATATCAAATTCAACGCAGCCTAAGTATATATCATTTAAACAGTATAAACGAAAGGCGAACTAATACATACAGCTTTGGTTTCTTTTGGTGCCTTTTTTCATTTGGAGGATTAAAGGGAGGAACAATGCTTATTAAGCTACGCCTATTATTCTTCCTTCTCAATCATTTATGATTATTCCTTGCATCATTTAAACAATATATATATATAATTATATAAATACCGAGTACTGTAATGTTGAATGAACACGCGTATTCCGGCAGCACATTGGCGCTCGGGGTCACGGTGACCAAGGTCGTGCCGAGGTGAAAGGTCGAATTCGGTGGCGGGTCAATGGTCAACTCGGAGAGCACTTCCGGCAGATAGGGATGCTCGTAGTCCACTACCGCCGTGTACGTATCAGCGGGTGCGTAAACAACTTTGGTTAGCGGACACGGCTCTGCAGAATTACAAAAGTCGACACAAGAATAAAACAAAATAATATAACTGCATTTATATTGCTCAAAATTTGACCTCATCGGGAGGTAAAGAATCAACGTCCAAATAAGTATGCGCGTATAACATGCGGTTAGTGTAATAAATAATCGATCGTAGAAAATAATTATGAGATCGATGTTTTTATAAGACGATCCGCATGTCACGTGGGCTTATATCCAATAGCTATGACGATGGTTGGGCATCCGTCAGGTACATATCAAACTGTTCTATTTGAACAACACCTGTAATTTACTGTCGGATCCCAAGTTGTAAGTTCATGCATAGGCGTACCCGGGGGGGGGGATTCACCCCCCCCCCCCTCCTTTGACCAAAAAATGACTGTTTTGGGGATTTGAACCCCCCCCCTCCCCCCCCCCCCCCCCCCTTTACAACTTGTAGCTGGTCTCCAGACCACATTTTCGCGGTCTCGACCATCATTACCGATGGTCTCGGTCTCGAAAATTGCGAAAAATCTTGGTCTCGGCCTAGAAAATGTTGAAAATCCGCGGTCTCGGCTTCGAAAAAAATTGTTGTAAAAGTTGTACAAGTCTTCTTTTAGGCATAAATTAATGTTGATTCAAATCATTGATACTTTTTATTATCAAGGAGATTTCCTGTTCTCGATGAAACATTAATGAAAATTCTGAAATTCTTGCTTTTTTGCTTTTGAAATAGATTTATCAATGCGGGCAATACATCAATACTTCAATGATACGTGTGGTTTGCGGTTGCAATATGAGATGGGTGGATTGGTGAGTCCTGAAAAGGACTATGGTAGTCCTAGAAAGGACTGTTGGTGTAGTCCTGAAAAGGACTGTTGGTATTATTTCTAGGAGAGTCCTAAAAAGAACTGTTGGTAGTCCTAGAAAGGACTGTTGGTAGTCCTAGAAAGGACTGTTGGGATAGTCCAGAAAAGGACTGTTTGTATTCTTTCTAGGAGAGTCCTAAAAAAGAACAGTTGGTAGTCCTAGAAAGGACTGTTAGTAGTCCGAGAAAGGACTGTTGGAATAGTCCTGGAAAGGACTGTTGGTATTGCGAGGAGAGGGTGGATGGTAGGGAGGGGCTCGACGTTTCGAATAGGTTGAATATCCGTCGTCAGGAGTAATATGATGGTTTTAATATAATTTATATAATGGTTTTTAAATATTTGTTAAGCATTTATTTAGTAAAAATATATCAAATTGGCTTTTATTTGTTTGTATTATATCTCTCTAGTAAATCAATATCATATTCAACAATTTAAAATAAATAATGGTGGATTCTTATTTGTGTGAATAACGCCATCTTGTGTTAATGGACGTTATTTTAATGACCCTAGCCCTACTTTATTAGGTCGTCAATATAATGTGTTTCGGTTATTAAAGTTAAGTTGAATTTAACAACAAAAATCATAATAACGTATACAAGTTAAGTTACTAAAGTTCGGTTTCAACAGAACTGTACAATCCTTTTCAATGAATACTCATCCACAATAGGGGTCCGAAAGAGGGATGAATACAACAGTCGCCAAAATATCGCTAGTAGCCTGCGGCGTCAAACTACTTATTTGAAAAAGACTATTTTGTTCACTGATCAACCAAAAAGAGGCGAAAAGGGGGGAGACCAACTAGTGATCAGAAAAACAACCTCAGATTACTCCATATTTCATTGCTGTTAAGTTGATGTCAGGAGATATAATAACATGATTAAGTTTTAAGCGAGAGGAGCATCCCTTTAGAAATTGTATCGCTCCCTGCAAATTATGTCAATTTGGAAAAAGATAAATTCTTGCCTATAGGTCTAATTTACTTTCCCTGTAATGGTGTTTATAATGATTAAAACAAGGAATGAAAGCACAAACCGTATAATGTACAACAATAACAACCACCGCGTATGTTTTCTTTAATTTGCTGATATTGATGAATAACTCGAGGTAATTTCAATTGATGTAATAACAAACAAGAAAATGAAATCATGGATGGCATACATGCAAGTATTGCGGTTTTAAACAGCGCCACATGAATGTATGAGAAACGCTGAATAACCATAGCAATGTAAATAATCTTGCGTGGATGAATTCGGTCATTAAGGTGTTTGGTATTTAACCCTAAAAAACCAAGGCATAAGTGGGGAAAGGGGGGGTGGCTATTTAGTACTAAACCCGATAGAAGTGACTTACGTGCGCAAACAACAGTCGCTCTACCCGAATC